>WBNM01022005.1:191398-211306 GCA_013399055.1 Ramphastos sulfuratus | reverse complement strand
TGTTTTGTTTTTTTTTTTACAAGACAGAGAAGTCTTCATAACAAACTCTGCTAGGATTATCTCACACCCCCCAAACATCATTTTTGCATCAGGGCAGCCCTGACCTGCTAGCTGCCTACCTGGGTATTTTTTGCACTGTAGTATTTAAGCACTAACTTGAAGCATGGATTTAAAAAACGAGGCCAGTGAAAGCTACTAATCTAGTGATTAAACCATTTGTAACCAGACAGATTCTCTGCCCACTGACCACAGGCTCTGAGGTTAGGATTAAGCCTCAATGCCTGCTTCTGAAGACAGTATGTTCACTCAGCTGCTAGCACGCAGAATGAAAAGTGTTTCCTTCTCACAGAAACAAAGCCTTCTGCTGTCCGAGGCATCCACCTTCTTTCTCCACGCAGCAGAGTACTGTGGAGTTGGCAAAAGGTGCCTCTTCCAAGCATTTCTGTGAGGTTGTCCAGCTGCTGAGTGCACTTGTCAGGGCTGTTGATTGCACATGGCATCAGCCACCAAGGGCTGAAGTGCTTAGAAGGCAGCAAAATATCTCAGGAAAGGGTATCCTATTCAGCGCCAGCCCATCTGATAAAAAGAACAGCTCTTTTTTTTCCCCCAAAAGTCTCAGCTGCAGCACTCTGTCTGTTGACTCTGTCGTCCAAAGCCTTTTGCCTCTCCATGAGGCACCTGTGGCAGCACCAACATGAACAGTCTGAGCACCACTGGAGAGTGGATCTTGCAGAAATGGCAACGTTTGTTCAGCGATCTGGGAAGTAAGCTTAATCTTCCTCCTTTTCTCTCTAAAGCTCCTCCTGCTGCATCAGGAATATGATTTGGAAGCCTATTACCTCTTCTCCATCTTCTGCATCTGCAGGCTGAGTGATGTGAAGTTGGCCAGGAGGTCTGTAACCTCATCCACCTGCCAGAAGAACACAGCAGGCTTAGGCAGGGAAATGCAGTTGGGCAGTCAGTCACCCACCACCACTGAAGAAACTCTCATGCAGCAGGGACCACCCTTAAAAATGGACTGTCAGTAATGCTCATGTGAGCTTATACCAGGACAGGATCTTTGGTCCCATAATCGTGTAGAAGGGCTCCTGTCCTCATGATGAAAACAGTTCTAATCTAAGGCAATGGGAGCTTTTCCCCATTCCCCAGGAGGTCACTGCTTGACCTCAACCTCATATGATTCAGCCAGTCCTTAAAACAGAAGCACGTTGCTGTATTACCCAGAATTCAACAACAGCACTGGGGCTGTTTCCTCTGAGCCTATTTCTAAGGGCCAATCTTGTGCAGGAAAACAGAAAAACACCCAATCTAACACAGGACCTACAACTGTGTGGTTGTGCCAATCCTGGGCTTAAAATGCCTCTGCCCTTGGCCCATCTGATCTTCTGAGCTCTGCTGAGCTGCCAGGTACAGTGATGCTTTCTGCCTTCTGAATTCAACCCAACTTGTCCCTTTTACCCAATGCAACCAAGAGCACTTCCATAACCACGTCTTCAACATCACCTCACTCACACAGTCACATACTCTTGAACACACAAGGAAAGACACAAACAGGTGAGTCACAGCAGCACAATGCTGCCTACCTGCTCCTTTGTGCTAGTCATCTGTAACCTGGAGCAGAGGTCATCCAGCTGTTCCTTCTGCTCGTGCCTCCCTAGACGGTCCAGGTATTCCCGCAACATCTGGATGATCTGCGGCCAACAAGCATAAGAGGCAAACATCAGATGTCTGTACCAGGCTGGGATGCTTCTTACAGGAAAAATTAAGTTATGGTGAAATTGCCAAGCACAGCCTTGGCACTACAGTACATGGCAGACTATGTGACTCACGCAGAACACATTCAAAGCAACTGGAGAGACCTACTGGCAGCATCAGAGCCCAGCAAGTCATCAGAGGCATTGATCAGCCACAGGTGGACTAGTTGGGATCCCAGTGCCTGGTCTGATGACAGGAAAGAGAGACAGGCTCGGCTGAAGTCTAAGGTCTAGTCCTGAAAGCACCAAGTTTTTCTTTATGGCCAGATAGCTTCCTTCACTGTGAGGAGCAGGGACTTTCCACTCCAGCAGGATCTGCTTGTGCACCAAGAATGAAAATCTGCGTTTCCCATATGGCTCCTGAAACAATGCCCCAGACTCCATGCATTTGTGATGCAGTCCCATGGCTGCTTTCCTAGTCCACGCTTCCACACATCACAGCAGGACAGATTAAGTTAAGAATGCAGAGTCCCTCCATGTGTATGCCATAGCTACAGCCCTATGTGCTGGTGGTCCCTCTCCTGCCACAAGGTGACGGAAGCAAAGAGTGCTCCACGCAGCCTGGGGAATTAAGACATTCAATGAATCCTCATCCTACCAGAACCAAGAAAGTGCCTGCAAAAATTCAGAGTAGTGCTTGGGAAAAAATGAAGGTCTCTGAAAACGGAAGGCAAAGTCACTCTCTCCAGATCTGCTATGAGCCTACACACAGGTATTTAAAACAGCTGCTAAATGGTATTTGACCCTTAGAGGGTGCAGGAGACTGGCATCGCCTTATCAGAATACAGGGCTGCTTCCTTTACCTGTTTCACTTCAAGTCGTACAGCCTCCAGGCTGTGGGAGAGTCCTTCCTGCAGGATGTTTAGCTTTGATTTTGCAAGATGCAGTGGGGTTCTGCCAGCTCGGTCCAAGGCATCAACTCTGGCCCCTGCAAGACACATGAGCAAGGACAGAAAGTAAGGTCTGTCTTCAAAACTTGGTGTCCCTGGGGAGCATCAACAGGGGCAGGGCAGGAAAGGGACAGGCTGTAATTGTTTTAGAGGAAATGTTACCTCCGCGCAGCAGCGTGGTGATGACAGGAACATGGTTCGTGCAGGCAGCTGGGGAGGGAAAACACAGGACACACAACTCAGAGGTGCTAGCAAACAATGAAGGGGTTTCTGCTCCAGCAAGGAGTTTGCTGCTTCCCAAAGGGCTCTTCACTGTGGGAAAGAGGAACAGCCCAACTGCTAGGGACAACCTCACGCTCAAGTCTGTGTACTCTCCCTTGGGGGTAGGAACACTGATTTCCTCAAACTCTGACCCTTAGAAATCTTTGTGAAGAGTGAAGCTTATGAAATGCAATCCTTCCTACATCCTTAAAGCTGTGGATGCATACTGTGATGCACAGGAAAAAGGAAGTGGAAGAGGAAAGAAAGAGAAAGGGGGAATCCACCTCACCTCTCTGCACGCAAAGCTTATTTTCATGGCACTTACCCAAGTGTAAGGGGGTGTTTCCTAGCCCATCTCTCTGGTTTGGGTCAGCCCCATGGTCCAGAAGCAGTTGCACTGCAAACAAGGAAAGAGAGACACATCAGTCCCTCCCCTTTGCCCCACAGGTCAGGCCCACATGGGCCACAGTTGCAGATGGCAGCTACAAGGCTGCCTTCCAGCTGCTTCTGTTCCGCTCATCAGCTTCTGCCCAGACACAGGAAGCGCAGGTTTGTGCAGGAGTGCAGCAGGACCCAGTACAAAGGCAGGCAGTGCCACTGCCTCAGTCTCCCTGAGGGGAAAAATGAGACTAAGGACACCATTCCTTCTGCATCAGTACAGGCCTGGAGCTGGGAACTCATGCCTCCCCTTCAGCAGGGACAAACCTGGGAGCCAGGGTCCAGCTGGCAATTTTGCCACAAAACACCCAGAAAACGGCTATCAAAACAAGAGAGCATCCTTCAAAAAGAGCATCCTTCAAAATCTCTTCCACAGAGAGACTGCAAGGCAACTCCCACTCACCAATGTGATCGTTGCCATTGCAGGAGGCGAAGTGCAGCGCTGTCCGGCCCTTGTCATCTGCGGCACAGGGGTCACTTCCATCCTCCAGGAGTTGCTGGACTGACAGCACCAAGAAAGAGAGGAAAGTGGGTAAGCTGAAGGGGCCCCAGTCAGTAATGGGCAGTGCTATCCGTTCCTTTGCAGGTAGATACACACTCTGCCAACTCAAATGGATTTGAATCAGGTCCAGCCAGCATTTTGGTTCCACCCTCCACCAGTTTCCATATATTGCCAGAAAATTCAAGCCAACAGCTGTAATGTTCAAGGCTAAGGATCCCTCTTGACAAATTTTCAACCTCCAAGGACAATCAGCTGCAAATATCTACAGAAGAGTATAAAAAGACTGCATGGATGTGGAGCTAACTCTCAGGCGTGTTTCAAGCTAGATTATCTTTAAGGTCCCTTCCAACCCAAACCATTCTGTGCATCTATGAATTAGCATCCTGTGCTTACTGTCCCTCCACGGGCTTTCTCTGTAGATTTCCATGGCCATTTTCTGCATCTGTATCAACTTTTCACATCAATGTGGATCCATGGTGAGAAGTTTCACAGTGTAACCACATGCAGTTGAGAAAAAAACACCTCTTCACACCAGTTCTGAAAATGCCCCTTCCTAGATAAATTTGAAACTCCTAATTTTTGCCATACTAATGGTGGCTGCTGTTTGCCAAGCAAGCAGGTGAGGCAGGGCTAATATGACAATGTATTGACAAGTGAACAGCCCAAGAAGCCATGCCATCATCTACTTACATTTGTTCCCCCTGCTTTTCTATCCAGATACTTCATCAATGTTACCACTGGCACTTCTTGTAACCTGAACTACCTCCTTAACTCAGATAAAAAGGGAAAACCTGCTCACACAGAAAGACAAACTAATGTGACTCTCAAGTATTTGGTATAACAAAGGCAAAGAGACCAGTAAAGGCTGAAAAGATTAGGAAGTAGAAGTAGCATCTACAGCAGCATGTGTAAGGGCAACTCTGAGGTCTACTACTCCTGTTGTTTCAAGATCATCCTGATATAGTAATACAGTATGCAAAATAAAGCTCATTCCATGGCTGTTAAAAACACTGACAGACTTGCTGTATTTTGAGAGCTTTAACAGCATGTCCTGCAACAGTCCAGACTGACCAGTACTGGAGACAAGAAGCAAGACTGTGCAGACCATCAAGTGTCACCATTGTCCCAGAAATTACAGTCACATCTGAATTTCTTTCTGTGTGGATACTGCTTTAAGTGTGGTACAAAAGTGAAAGGAACACCTGAAAATATGGAACTGGTCTTAACAGGGGATGTCTGATACTCCAGAGAAAAGACAAGGACACTGACAGTGTCACCACTGACAACCAGCAATGGGGAATGCTCTACCTAGTCCTTCCCTGAAGCCAGCAGGAAATGACATAACCTCTCCCACCCACTGCCACCACAGGAAACAGCAAAGATTTTCACTTGTTGATGAAGAATAAATTAATCACAGTACACAAAATACAGGAGGATTGTAAATAGGGGAACCTGCATATCAAATACAGGTGTAAAACTCCTAAACCAGATTCAAACCAAGACCTTCGTAAAGCCTGATTCTTTCCTCTTCCTCTTGACTTGCTGACTGGCAAGCCTTTCTGTACTGGCAGCTCACAGATGGACTTTACCCATCAGTTCATGAAACAAAGTGTACCGTGAAGCTAAAGGGTGAAGCATGACAGACAAATTCCCATTTTGATATACTGGGAGTTTCTTTAAGTCAGTTTCCAGTTCTGCTCACAGACTGGCCTGATGAACAGTTAGACCAGCATAGTTGAGAGGACAATATAATCTAAGGAGGGACAATGTTAAGAGGCACATAACACAGAGCAATATTGCTGTTACACATTTCTTATCAAACCACACCTGATCTATAGTAGGGCAAAATAAAGGGATTCAGAGGCAGTCCACAAACCTTCTCTGAAGTCACCGTGAGAGCTCAGCACTGCTCCTGGTTCTCATCTACTGCATCACAATGTCTCATCGTGCAGTGGACAGCTTAGATAATACTAACTTTTCTACCTTATTGAAACACTATTCTCTTCCTGCTTAAAAAAGGACAAAAATTACATACCAAAAAGCCTGAATTTAGCTTGAGGTGGTTAGAAAAATAACACTATGAACCACACGCTGTGAAAAAGTGAACACTCTGACCAGCCTTAGTCTGCTCAGAGACCAAAACAAAGCTCCAGAATAGCAGCTTCTACATTTGCAGCATTTAAAAGTACCATGTACATAAACTATTTTAGGAAAGAAGGAGGAGAGCACAGATAAAGTCCTCGACAAAACTGCATTTCCAGGATGAGGTCTCAGATAGGCCTGGCAGAAGTCTTACCTGTGTCCAAGTCATTGCTATTGGCAGCTTCACGCAACCTTTTCAGAGCTACGAGGGGAAAAAAAAAAGCAATTACTGGAAAGCACAGATGAAAATGTATCCCTACCGAAACATTCCATCCAGGTACTCCACCCCAGGTGCAGGGCCCAAACCACGCTGGTGCTGGCGCGGCCCTGAGAAGGGGAAGCAGACCAAAACGCCAGGTAAGAAGCGCTCTCCTCGTCTCCTCCTGAGGCAGGCTACCGGCCGTGCTGCTCCTGACAGGCACCCTCCCACGCCGGAGCCAGGGCGCCTTCCCAAGCCGCTCGCCTCCTTCCGGAAGCCCCGCATTGGGGAAAGCCAAAGATTCACCCGCTCCCCAAATCTGAGACTTCTCACTCCGCCGCGGATGAAAAAGGTCGTCCGCGGGATGGGTATCCCCCACTGCCTTCCGCCGCTTCCCACTCACCGTGCGTCTCCTTGCCCGTAGGCCCTATCCGGCGGTGGAGGCGGGTGGCCCTCCGCAAACGGCGAGTAGGGATTTTGCCCGCCGGCTCCTCCCGCTGCCACAGGACGCGCAGGTAGCCGAGAGAGGCGCCTGCCGCCTCCCCCAGCACCAGCCCCGCCCCCAGTTCTGGCTCCGGCTCCGGCTCCAGCCCCGCATCTGGCTCTGCTGCGGCCCCGACACCGTCCTCCATCACGGGCCAGGCGGAGCGGAGCTGGCCTGGGCCAGGCCGCCGAGCGGGGTGCGGGGGAGAGGAGAGGGCCGTCAACATAGCAACGGGGCGGGTCGTATCCACCTGACCAATCGAAGGCGTCTCACTGCTGTGTGTGGAGCCAATGGGGAGGTAGAAGGAGCAGGAAAAAGGGAAGAGAGGCGGGAGGTGGATGCGGTACTCAGAGACGCCTGACGGGCAGGGACATTATCCAATCAAAGGAAGGGGCGGGGCACAAGTGGCACCAGGCCGAGGGCAGCTCAGCAGGCTGAAGACAGGCAGTCGTTTAAACCAGTGGGAGAGCGCAGCACCGCCCCGCAGTTGTATTCGTTTCCGGCCGGCCAGCCCAGACCTCCCTCTTGGTCCCACGTCCGCTTCCTGCCCGCTCCACGCCGGGCCCTCGTTGCTGCCCGGAGTCCTTTCCCTGTCGCTCCGCGCCGCCGCCATGGCTTACCCAGGGGAGGACTATGACAACGAGGTGTGGGGAGAGAGGTCTCGGGACAGCGGGAGGATCCCGGGGGGTCGTGTCTGGATTGGTCACAGTGACTCTCTGCCGTTTTCTCTCCGCAGGCCGCCTACGATCCCTACGCATACTCCAACGACTATGATATGCACACGGGTGAGTGTGGGCTTGGGCCGCGCTGCTGCGGTGGCTCTTCGAGCCCCACCATGACCCTCGGGCCTGCTGGATTTGTAGACCCGGGCCGGACCGTGCGGCAGCCGCCTCACTGCTCCTCTTTCCCCTCAGGAGACCCAAAGCAAGACTTGGCGTACGAACGCCAATACGAGCAGCAGACCTACCAGGTGATCCCCGAAGTGATAAAAAACTTCATTCAGTATTTTCACAAGACGGTGTCGGATCTCATTGACCAGAAGGTGTATGAGCTCCAAGCCAGCCGTGTTTCCAGTGATGTTATTGACCAGAAGGTGTATGAGATCCAGGACATCTACGAAAACAGGTGTGGAGCCATTATTCCTGCAGAAGGGAATGACTGTCTAAACTGTAATGAAAGTGCACCGTGCTCTTAAAAGGAAAGGCTGACTGTTATCTGTGTCATTCCAAACTTGGGCTTTCCCAAAAACATACCATGGAGTTTGATTAGATTTATTGGGGGAAAAAAGCCTGGTTATTTCCAGACAATTAGGCTAATGTAAGTATAAATGTGTTGTGACTTCTGCAAAGGAAAATACCAATCCTGTCCCTAACAAATACCAAGGCAACAAGATCTGATTTCAGGAGTGCTGGTTAGGCAGTTTGTTAGAAAGCTGTGAGATGTTATTACTGTATCTGTTTTTTACAGATACTCCTACTTCTGCTTGTAGCTGCATCACCTTACCATAAAGGGAATGTGGAAGTAACATACACAACATTTTGTACTTCAGAGATAAATTGAAGACTTGGAGAATTGCAAACTAAGCAATTCTTTGTTTCAACACTGGACTTAATAAAAAGGGGTGGTGGTCCAAGTCCTCTGTATTGTGGTCTCTTAATCTCCAACTGTCATACTGAGAAATTATTCCTAAACCATATGTATGTCTTTCAGCTGGACAAAGCTGACAGAAAGATTTTTTAAGAATACCCCATGGCCAGAGGCTGAGGCCATTGCCCCTCAGGTTGGAAATGGTAAGTCTTGTACTTTCTTTTTGCTTGTCAGAGAGAGAAGGAACTAAATCACTTTTGATCCACCAGTGAGCAGTTACACGGTATTCCTGCAGTCTGAGTCATCCTCTTTGTTCATTTTGGCATCCAGAAGATGCCTGTCAAGAAGTCAGACTTGAATGAAGTATCCTTTGGTACTTCCTTTTGCTACTGTGGCAGGAGGAGCATCACTGGTTTATCTGAGAGATCCAGGTGGCTGGGCCTTATGGCTTGCTAATCTGTGGTTCTGTCATCTTTTCCAGATGCTGTTTTCCTCATCTTATACAAGGAGCTGTATTACAGGCATATCTATGCCAAAGTCAGCGTGAGTCTTTGTCTTGTCTCTTCCTGTTGGTTGCATAGTGACATCTCCATGCCATAAAATTTGCTAAGTCTTGACACCATGGTGTCAGTGGTTCCTTAATCTTTGCAAGACAGGGTTGAATGGACTTAGGAACTATAGCTGCTTTTTAGTGAACCTTAAAATTCTTGCCTTTTGTTAGTTTAGTAAGGATTTGGTGATTGCTGAAAAGCAAGTAAGGCTTGTCTGTCTGAAGCTCATTAGCTGTCTCTTGATGCTTGGTTGTGATGAGTGTGCAGGTTTCCCTGGCAGCTCATATGGGTCAGAAGACCTGGTCTGAGTTTTCAGCAGGCTGTTGTGCCCAACTCTGTTGCATCGAAAATAGTGGTTAATGAGTTGAGGAAGAAGGAGTTGTTGGGATGTAATGACTTTTCTTTTGGTTAGAGCTATGATTGGCTCTTTGCTCTTTAGATTAGCAGGTGGGTGAGAGCGGGTGGCATAAGAAAAGGGGGCATTATTTGTGATTAAAAACCATGAGGTCAGAGTGCCTTGCAGAGAGGGAAACACAGGCACTGTAAGGGATACTGGAAAAGGGAATAGAAGGACTAATATTATTAAAAAAAAAAAAAAAAAACAACTAACCTCCCTTTTATTTTCTTAAGCTACTTTGAAATCAGTGATAAAATCACAGCTGTTCTTGGTTCTTTAAGGAAAGAAACTGAACATAGCCTCGATTTATAGGGCAAATGAAAGCTGATGTTTTGGTGTGGACCAGAGAGAAATGGGCATTTTAAAAGGCTGTTGTGCTAACCTGAGTCAGGCTTTAACAAGAGAGACTGGTTTCTCAAGCTGTTGTTAGTGGTTGTCAGACTGCCCTGGAGTGTCTCCAGCTGAAATAAGGAAGATGATCCAAGGAAGAGTGATTTCTCTACTACATTTGCTGCTCTTACAAGGCATTTAGAAATACTGTCCAGAAGCAGAATTGATTTATTAAGGTTTCTGATGAGGAGAGGAGGGAAAGGTATAGAAGGCAATAGGAACCTCTTAAGTCTAGAAAGCAAGGAGAATAAGGAAAGTTAATGCACTCTATTCACTAGAAGGTTTGAAGGCTCATCCTGGGAAAAGCTGTATGTGAGAAGTCAGCCCTTTTCTCTGGCACAGTAGTGATACAACATCAGGTTTTCTGAGTGGTGCTGGTGGATATCTTGGTTAAATATTTGTTGTAATGTTTCTGAAGCAGACCCTCTACCACTGTGACTGTTGACTGTCCTTTATATGCTGCTGCCTGTAAACTCTGTTGTTGTGCTTGAAACTAAGCAGACTGTGCTCAACTGTCCTTGCAGGGAGGGCCAACACTGGAGCAGAGATTTGAATCCTATTACAACTACTGCAATCTCTTCAACTACATCCTCAGTGAGTTGCCACAATTCATGGCTGGTTTGTGACTTTTGGAGAGGGAGGCTGGATGGAGAGGACAGGGATGGAGAAAGGGTCAGATGAACTAGGACATGTTTGTTATAGATCATACAGGGAGAAGCAGTCCATGAGCTTTCCATATGTTTGAGTTTGTTGCATGAAGAGAACTTTACACCCATGCATGTTAAACCTACAAAAAGTGCAAATAGTTTCCAGTGCTTTCTGAAATACTGTGAAGAAAAACTTACTTAGCTTTTTGTCATGCTGAGAACTGCTTCACCTACCTTTATTAAAAAGCAAAATGAAGCTGTTCTACATGGAAGGAGTGTGATTGCCCATTGGAACGGGCTGCCCGAGGAGGTGGTAGAGCCACCGTCCCTGGAGGTGTTTAAGGGGAGGCTGGATGAGGCACTTAGTGCCATGGTTTAGTTAATTAGAAGGGTTAGGTGATAGGTTAGACTTGATGATCCTAGAGGTCTTTTCCAACCTGCTTAATTCTGTGATTCTGTAAGTTAGAGATAATTCACACTGTTTCACAACTACTTGCTGTAGCCAACTCCCCTTGGAACAAATGGTAGTGTTTGTGACTCCCTCCCAGACTTCTTGTGTATAAACCCTTACAGTCTGTGGTGAGCTTCTGAGAATCACTGTGCTGAGCAGTCACACAGCAGAGGTTAACCCTCTGCATGCTCATGTTTTTAAAAAATGAAGACAGTTGAGGGTGTTGAAGCGACATATTATTGCCCTACTGGAAGCTTCATTCATTTGCTGCTGTATCTCCCACTTCAGGAAAATTCTTTTGTTCTTTGCCTATTCCTCCAGTTCTGCCACTGCTCTTGCTCAAGTGGCTAAGCCTCTCACCTATTACTTGTATTCTTTTGCAGATGCTGATGGCCCTGCTCCTCTGGAGCTGCCCAACCAGTGGCTCTGGGATATCATCGATGAATTCATATACCAGGTGTGTGCCTATGAGCCTGAGCTGATTTGGAAGTGGCCTTGCCTCAATGAGCACTACAAACTGTCTCTGTGATTTTCATAGCTAGGCATTTAATGCATGTCCAAAAGCTTTGGTGAGCACTGTTATTCATGAGTCACCAGGTAAATGAGGTGGTTGTAAAGGTGTAGATTTTTCAGTTACAAGATGCTCTTTGGACACCGATATTTTGGGTTCAGTTGCTGCTTTTTTTTTTTTTTTTTAACTCACTTTCATTTCCACCTCTTTTGTGCAAAGCATCCTGATGTTGTCTATAATCACTTGCTGAGATACATGTTCAAACTATTACATTCTATGGTTTTACTTTAGTTTTGCCTTTTTCAGTCAGTATTTATGCTTTCACTGATAGATTGCTGACTTGATTTGAAATTTGTGGTCTAGGGTATTGATATTAGGTATTATTTTTTTCTGTAGATTCTATTTTTCTTAACTTTTTGTTCTATAGCTGCCTGGAATTCCTCAAGTGCAGTTTTGTCAGGCTTGAATGAAAAGGGATGTGTGCATATGTCTAGAAGATGTCTCTCTGTGTGCAGATGTATCTCATGATTGGCCATTCTCTTTGCTGCCTGTTCAGACAGCAAATTTGTGTTTATTTGCCTGTTGTCTAAGATTCTTCTCTTTCCATTCTGTTTTGTAGCCTTTTCCTTCAGATTGTCTCAGCATTGCATCAGATTTTCCCTAGGTGCTTTACTGGTAGTTTAATTGGTTGGTTGACTCTCAGATGAAACGTTGGTGTTTTTTCACCTGACTTGTAGCTTGCTGTAATGCATTTGTGACCAGCTCTTGGGCCAAGTGCACTTAGCTGGACATGTCCAGTCTAGCTTCTCATCATTGAATCACTGCCTTTTCCTGTAGTTCCAGTCTTTTAGCCAGTACCGCTGCAAGACAGCCAAGAAGTCTGAAGAGGAAATTGATTTCCTTCGTTCCAACCCCAAGATCTGGAACGTCCACAGCGTCCTTAATGTGCTGCACTCTCTGGTGGACAAATCCAACATCAACCGACAGCTGGAGGTCTATACAAGTGGAGGTGAGCTAGCTGGGTGATGCCAAAGCCAGACTGGTGGTGTCTTTGCAGCCTTGCTTTGATTTGGCTGAGCTCTATTAGCTTTGGGAGCTGAATTAAACCCTTAATAAGGAGATGGATTGACTGAGAACAGGTGCTGTTGGCCTGATACAAGAAAAGCTTGGTGTTTACACATGACATATTGCACCCTGGTCTTGTAAACAGAGGTGTTGACAGGAGAGTGCTTCCTTGGAGGAAAGAATCCTAGTCTCTTTTTTCCCTAGGTGACCCTGAAAGTGTGGCTGGCGAATATGGTCGCCACTCTCTCTACAAGATGCTGGGCTATTTCAGCCTGGTTGGGCTGCTGCGCCTGCACTCTTTGCTGGGGGATTACTACCAAGCCATCAAGGTTCTCGAGAACATCGAGCTCAACAAGAAGGTAACACAACATGTTTTGAACACTCCACTGCAGTTTTCCAAATGCCCCTGTTCAAATGTGCCGGTGAAAGATTGGCATAATGAATCTTCCAGCTGGGGAGCTGTTTGTAGCTGTTGTATTTGTCAAGAGTTTGTAGTTGAACACAGCTGGAGCTTTGGCATTAAATCAAGCAATAGGATAATGCCCGGCGCTGTTGCAGCACAAATGCCTCATTTTTAGGAGGTTTGCTGTGTTATGCAAGGCATTGTTGTTATGGGGAATATGATTTGAAGTGTAAGCAGTGGCACAGCGATAGCTAACTGAACATATCGTTCCCATCTTGGTCAGTGGTGCATTCTTGTATTTTTGACTTATTCTCACTGTGCCCACTCTTGCCTTGTGTGATTTGCCCTAAGATTGGGTGCTGCTTGTAACAGTGACTAAGAGTAGTCCAGCTGCAACATGGGCTTGCTGCAAGGCTTGGTGCAGCTCTGTGTATGTGATGTCTGGCACAGGACATGGAGTGGAACAGGGTGAAAGGGAACTGGGCAAAGCAATATTAGGCAGAATGCAGAAATTCTCTGCGTACAGGAAGCTGAAACTGGAAAACACAGGAAATAAGATGATCTAATTAATGAACAGTGAGGAAGCTGCTGCAGGGATGAGTGAGAGGTGAGGTATCTTGAATTAAACCTCTCCTTTCTACATTTGGGGTGGGAGTGGAAGCAGAGGTGGCTGGATTCTGGGTAAAAAGCTGTTTGGATCAAAGGTGGTTTTCTGTGCCCTAACACAGTGTGTTGTTGATCCTTGCTTCTCAGAGCATGTACTCCCGGGTGCCAGAGTGCCAGGTGACCACCTATTACTATGTGGGCTTTGCATACCTTATGATGCGGCGTTACCAGGATGCCATTCGTGTCTTTGCCAACATCCTCCTCTACATCCAGAGGACCAAGAGCATGTTTCAGAGAACAACATACAAGTATGAGATGGTAAGATAAAGAGTAGGTTTTGACTTCCCAAAAGAAAAAGCTGTTGCCTTCTTTCCTGCCCCTCCTCTGTCACCTGATAGGCTTACACCTAACAGTCCAGCCTTGTTCCCCTGTGCTGTGTTGGTGGTGGTAACTGGGGATCCTTTGAACTCCTCTGCCATGTGTGGCCGTCATTTCTCTTAGCTGTGTTACTAGTTCCTTTTGACCACCATGTAGTTGCCCCAGCTCTACCTATGCTCCCCGTCTAGCCAGTGTTGTTAATGAATATCAGCTGCTAATGATACTCTTGTGATGCTTCTTCAAACTCAGTCCTGTTCCTTGTCCAGTCTGCATTTCGGGTTGCTGCCATTTCAGATATATTTCTATTGTCAATTAATCATTCACAGACTATTTTAATTCAGCACGGCTAAAACAAATCTGCTTTCTTTTCCACCTAAGCTGCCTCTGGTGCAAATTTTACACCCTGCTGCTGCTGTCTGTCTTTCATCCTTATGATTAATTTCTAACTCTGTATAGCCAAGTCCTGCAATTCTTAATTGTGTTACACCAAGAATTTGGTATGTCTCTTTCAGCTACACAGCTGTCTGTTTCATCCCACACTCATACATATTTCTCAGTCTTTTCTTCACTGACCTCCCTGATAACTGGGAACTGTCCCTCGCCAGGAGATGGCTGTTAGACTATCTGCCTTCCTTTCTCCTCTGCACTTCTGTGCATCAAAGCAGTCAAACCTGTTTCTGGATGGCTCTGGATACATTCACTCTGTACTTTCCTCTTGACCAGCCCTGTTTTTTGTTGATGAGAATCTTGATAGAACATTCATCTGTCTGCTTTATCCAGAGACACTGCTTCTTTGTGCTGTCCCCCTTGGTCATTAGGATGTTCGGTGCTCTGGGTGAAGGGGTCTGTCTCTGAGAAAAATGCAGCTCCCTCTGACACCAGAGAGGCTGAGCACCTTGACAAGCTAACAGGCTTCCCTCTGTCTCAGATCAACAAGCAGAATGAGCAGATGCACGCGCTGCTGGCCATCGCCCTCACCATGTACCCCATGCGCATAGACGAGAGCATTCACCTGCAGCTGCGCGAGAAGTACGGCGATAAGATGCTGCGCATGCAGAAGGGTGATGCACAGGTTTACGAGGAGCTCTTCAGCTACGCTTGCCCCAAGTTCCTCTCCCCTGTGGTGCCCAATTATGACAATGTGCACCCCAACTACCACAAGGAGCCCTTCCTGCAGCAGCTCAAGGTCTTTGCTGATGAAGTTCAGCAGCAGGCCCAGCTCTCCACCATCCGTAGCTTCCTCAAGCTGTACACCACCATGCCTGTAGCCAAGCTGGCTGGCTTCTTAGACCTCACAGAGCAGGAGTTTCGTATCCAGCTACTTGTCTTCAAGCACAAGATGAAGAACCTGGTATGGACCAGTGGCATATCTGCCCTGGATGGGGAGTTCCAGTCTGCCTCTGAGGTTGACTTCTACATTGACAAGGTTGGTATCTGTGCCTGTGCTGACTGGGAAATACCTCCACCAAGGAATCCTGGAAATGGCAGTGCCGTGTTCCATTCCAGTCTGTGGGAAACATCTGTTCCTTCTTTGCCCACAGTGAAGCTGTAGCCTTGCTTAATAGAAGCATCAGTGAATGAACAGTGACAGACTATTGCTGGGGCAGTCTTTGAACCCCGAAAGCAAAGGTCCTAAATGTCTGCTCCAGGACAGAGGGAACAGTTTGTCTGTTGGTGTTCTTGGGAAGTGATAGCTGGGTCACAGATGGTGTTACCAGTGTGTCAGAAGGAATTGTCAGCTTTGTAAGTCTCCCCATATCTCCTTTGGCTGACAAAGCAGAGATCTTGCAAATTCATTTTTCGCAGGAGCAGCATTTATCGTAGTCTGCTCTAAAAGGAGCCTAAATACAAGCTATAGTCCTGCCCTTGGAGCTCTGGGCAGTAGGAAGCACAGGAAAGAGTCTTTTAGGACTTTTTGAATAATATGGTGGTAACCATTAGATTTCTAACCATTGAGGAGAAGAGATTACCTCTTGGTCTTGGTCCTTAGAGCAGACCTCTTCCTGCAGGGTCTCATACTTTGTCTTCCCTGTTTATGTGAACCAAAGTAACTTGTGTCTGACTGACTTGTTTTGCAGCATAGTTCTGGTAGATAGGATGATTCCTAGCTGCTGGTAGAGAGAAGCAGGGCATGAATTAGTGTTGGGACTTAGAAACTGCTACAGAGAGACACAAAGATAGGCCAAGCATGCAAGACGATTGGAAGCAAATGCAATGTGAACTTGAGATCCATCTCAGGCAGAGAAAGTTCTCTGTGGGATACCAAATGGTTGCTATGGGACTGATGCAGGTCAGGTATATGTGTTGCTGAACCTAGGCTGGAGTGAAGCCCCTTTTGGATGCTTCTCAGGTTTGGCAATGCTTACTGTCTGCCTGCTAGCACAGTCCTTTTCCTGACCTCGTGTTCTTGCCTTCCCAGGACATGATCCACATTGCAGACACAAAGGTTGCTCGACGCTATGGGGACTTCTTCATCCGCCAGATCCACAAGTTTGAGGAGGTGAGGCCTGGGGCAGGAGAGCTGTGTAGCTCCGTAGGGAAAGCATTGGGCTGTACAGGCCCTGAAGGAGCCACACTTGTGTGAGACAGCTGTGTGATGCCTTGCTGGGATGAGCCCCAGCTCTGCAGGGCACTCAGCAGAGGCAAGTGGTTTTAGAAGCAGCTACCGGCCTGTGAAGAATGGTCAGGTTTTGTGTGAGAAGTACTTGCTTGAGAGACAGTGGAAAAGTAGGAAGGTTTTACTGTCATGGGGCACTAATTCCCTGTCTCCAGACAGCTGTGGTGTTCCTATCAGTTACACAACCAAAATGGTGTCTCTGCCCTCGTAACTCCCACTCTAGAAAGTGGCCGCTGTGATTTCTGGATCTCGGATGATTTCAGTGTTGTGCTCAGCCAGAAGGTGACATTTTGTCACTGCTTCACTCTTCTGAGAGAGGCTGCTGTGCAGTGGAAACTTAAGTGAAGATGTGGGGACTTGGCAATGCAGGATTGCCATACTGCTGGAAGTTTGCACCCTCTCTTCTCACACCCTCCTCTGCTGTTTTGGAGAGGAGGAGGGAGCTTACTAGTGCCCCATCTGCTACACACACTGCCTGCACTTGCACAAGAGCTCTTCTTGTCAGTGAGTTGGAGAGGAGAGATTAGAGGCATTGGAAAAAGGGTGCTGAGGGGAGCAGCAGTGCATGTCAGTTACTATGTATTTTCCTGACCTTTGCTTTCTCTAATTCCAGCTGAATCGAACCCTGAAAAAGATGGGCCAGAGACCATAACACTTCTGTGGATCATCAGCCTGAGCAGAGAAGTGGGTGGGAGAGATTCTGTTTGTGGTAAGGGAGGGAAGCTCAGGGTTCTGGCATTTCTGGAATCCTCTGTGACTCTGAAGGGTTTTTTGGTATTTAAATAAGCAGATTCATTTGGCTCAAACTATCCTGTGAAGGGTAAGACATCTAATAAATTAGTGAAATTTTCCTGGTGAGCATTTCAGTGTCTGATGTACCTCCTTAGTTTTCCTCCACAGAGGAATGTTACTGCATCTGGAGACACAGGCAGCCCCTGCTGATTTGTGCTGTCTTTGGTCCATGCTGTTGCAGGTAACTGGGGAGCAGTTACCGTTCCATGCTCTGTAAAGGCACAGCAAACCATCAACAGCCAAGGCTGTAGAACTAATTAACAGGGAGACTATGAGCTGTCCCACAGTGTTTCCACAGGATATGGAAAGAGATGCAAGCCACTGTTACTGCTTTTAGCTCACACATTGAATAAACCTAGAAGGTTTGCCTTGCCACCCCTCTATTTTTTTCCTTTTTAGTTGCTATGAAGTAGAAATGTTCCCAAATGGTTTGACACATTCGCAAAGAAAGGGTGAGGAGTTTTGTAAACATTCAACTAACATTAACTTTGGTCATCTGATGAAATGTCCTTGCTGGAGGTTGTGTTTTATTTTAGCACAAGTGATGCCCAAGTCCTGGCCTTTAATGGAGTTCAGTTTCTCCAGAAAACTCCCTGAGGGCCTTTAGTTTACTGAAACTCTTTAAATGCTAATTTTCCCAGCTGTTTCAGATTCTTCAAGGCAAACTTAGAGCACCTTAAAAGAGGAAAAAAATAGCCCTATAAAGGGGAATCAAGGACCTGCAAGCAGAAGAGAATGCAAAGAATGACTCTCATCTGCTCTCTACACCCTTTCTTCCCTCTTCTTTTGCTGTCTTTGAATAGTTGGGTGCTTGAGTGGTAGAAACAGGTGCAAGAGAAAAATGTGGATGTAAAAGAGGGAGGCTACACAGTGTGCTTCGTGTATGCCATCTGCTTCTTCCTACCCCTCCCCCTCATTCCTTTCCACTGAGAGTGGTCCTGGCAGTCCAGCTTGGCTTCGTGATTCTGTTTAGAAGTCAGGAATAATTAGCCTTTGTTAGATTGTACACCGTGTTTGAATCAGGGTCAGGTTTCCAGTGTCCTAGATACTGCTCAAAAAAAACCCCAACCTGTTGCCCATCACAAACTCTCATAACTCAGGCAGGGTACAGGCAGCACAGAGTAAGATTAAAGGGACAACTCGTGTTGGTCTTAGAGCTGCTGCCATTAGTGGTAAGCATGCTGAGAATTTAGAAGCTCCAGTTCTGGAAGGTTTGAGGCAGTGATACCATTAAGAAATTAAAAGAACTGAGATACCACTGCATTGCAGCAGGCCAAGGGAGCTGGGATCATACCAAGAGAATCTGCTCCTGTTTAGTTTTAGGACTGGCACTTTTGCTTGTCTCTATTTACCAACAACAGCACTATGAGCACAGCTGTCAACAGCAACTCCTCTTCCTTTCTTGTTTATCTAAAGACTAAATCTTTCCCAGAACATATGTTAAGATAGATGTGATATACAACAGGAGAACCTCTGGCAGCATCTCCATGATCAGTACTAGCTCATAGCAAAAGAATCCAGTGTGCGTTGCTGGGATTTGGTGTGGCTTTAATCCGTGATTGTCACATTGGAATTACATACTTTTAATGTATGTGTATCTTAAACACTCTAGCACTTACAGGCTGTTCTCAGGCATGTGAATATGCTGCTGCTTGTGTTTTTGTCTGCCAGAGGATGCACAGGGATCATCCACTGGTCTGCCTGGCTCCATGCTGTGACTGAGGGAGTGGTGAAGGTTAACTGAGCGGACTGGCACTTGGCGGAACAAAGCCAGGAGGAGCTTGCAGCTCTCATGGGGTGGAAAGATGGGCTTAGCGAGGCGCTGTGCCTGGCACTGCTTGAAGCTAGAGGAATGCAGAGCGTTCAGCAGCATCAACAGAGCCCTGCTGCTGGAAGGATGTTCTGCAGGGAGGGGTGTGGGTTTGTCATAGCTCAAGCCTTCCCTGCTGCAGCAGGGTATGGTTAGTAGAAGTGTTCTCAGGCAGTTCTGGTCAAAACGGTTCTATCAGAGAGAACCACAGCAGATGGTTATCTGTTCTTTATCTCTGACTTGCAGCTGTGAAGGGAGCGAGTGTGACTAGGGACCCTGGAAAAGACAATTAAGAAAATGTCCCTGTTTCTGCTCTCCCTTAGGGTACATCTGGAAGATGCTGTCAGGCAGGGTCTGGGGGATCCTGAGCAGCCAGCTTGATCATTACAAAACTAAGACAATCCTTCATTTCCTTTATCACTGCACAGTAGCTTTTCCGGTGATTTACATCACAGCTTATCTTGTGCACTGGGCAGGGAGGCTGTGCAAGCCATTCAGAGAATTTATTTTCACTTGTTACACTTCTGGGACTGTGGAGTGAGAAAACGAAACAGTGGAATAGGAATAGAGTGCTAAGCATGAGATCTGCAGCAACTGCCTCCCCTACCCTCTTTGGCTAACTGGAAATGCCAAAAATGTTTAGCAAACTAAATGAACGTTTAATGGTGTGCTTTCTTCCCCCACCCTTGTCAGACCATCACACTAAGCATTCAAGCCAGCTCTCCTGACAATCCATCTCCTCTGGGTCGTGGGTTCCTGAGATTGTATCGCACCCTTCCTCCACTTCTTCCAGGGCTTCCTGTGAAGTGCTGCCTGCAACTCCAAATGTCCTTTTCTTCAAAGACCTCCCTGGCTCCATGCCTACCCCACAAGCCACCTACATCCCACACATACTCCATTGCCTGATGTTGCCATGCCTTCTGCTGCTGCAGTGTATGCCCCTATGACTGGTGAGAACTGCTGCTGCCTAGAGCAGCCTACATTAAGCCTAGATGGGATCCAGAAATGAAGTTGCTTTTTTTTTTTTTTTTTT
>WBNM01022005.1:44153-191375 GCA_013399055.1 Ramphastos sulfuratus | reverse complement strand
TTTTTTTTTTTTTTTGCTTTAGCTGAAGTTAAACTTGAGTTTGATCACAGCTTTTTTCAATTTCTGCTTGCAGTCCTCCACTTCCTTCAGGGGCTGAGTGGGGAAAATGGGGCTTTTCTCTGAGAATTCAGCCTTCTCTGAGCTGGGGAGAGTCACAGGGCAGATTCATCTCCCGAGCCCACTGCCCTACTTGTCTGGCAGCAGAAAGATTGGGAACTTTCTAGGGTACTAGTTTGTCCCCTTCTCTTCTGTGTTTCATAAAGTCATAGAACAGTTTGGGTTGGAAAGGGACTTTTAAAGGCCATCTAGTCCAACCCTCCAGTAGTAAACAGAGCTGCCCTTGCTGTCCCTGTCTTCAGCTAGATCAGGTGGCTCAGAGCCCTATCTAACCTGGCATTGAATGTTTCCAGGGATGAGGTTTCTGCCACCTCTCTGGGCAAACTGTGCCACTGTTTCACCACCCTCATTGTAAAAAAGAAAAAAAAAATTCCTTCTATGTAGTCTAAATCTCTCCTCTTTTAGTTTAAAACTGTTAGACCTTGTCCTGTGACAAAAGACCCTGCTAAAAAGTCTGTCCTCATCTTATAGGCCCCCTTTAAGTACTGAATGGCTGCAAGAAAGTTTCCTTGAAGCCTTCTCTTCTACAGACTGAACAATCTCAACTGGCTCTCAGCCTTTCTTCTCAGTAGAGGTGTTCCAGCCCTGTGATCATTTTTGTGTCCACCTTCTGGACTCACTCCAACAGGTCCATGTCTTTTGTGTGCTGATGACTCCAGAGCTGGACACTACTCCAGGTGGGGTTTCACCAGAGCAGAACAGAGCAGCAGAATCGCTTCTCAGTTTGCTGGCCACGGTTCCGTCGATGCAGCCCAGCATATGGTTGGCCTTGTGGGCTGTGAGTGCACACTGCCAGCCCATGTCCTTCTTGCTCACCAGTGCTCCCAAGTCGTCCTCCGCAAGGCTGCTCTCGATCCCTTCATCCTGGGTTGCTCCCACCTTGCACTTGGCCTTGTTGCACCTCATGAGGTTCACGTGGTCCCGCTTCTCAAACTCGTGCAGGTCCCTTCGGACGGCATCCCGTCCCGCAGGCGCCTCAACTACACCACTCAGCTTGGTGTCACCTCTAGACCTGCTGAGGGTGCACTCGAGCCCCCTGCCCATGTCAGAGGAGAGGCTGCTGAACCCCAGTTTCCTACCTGCCCTCGACGGGTGTTCGGGACTGGCTCTGCCACTCGCTTGCCAGCCCACCCCTCCCTCTGTGGGGAGAGCCTGCCGTGGGGAGCGAGGCAGCCCCGGCGGGTGCAAGTCGAGGGGCCGGACAGAGGCCTGGGGCTGCCCCGGGGCCCGCCTCTCCGTGCCCGCCCTCCCGGGGAAGCCGCGCCCCTGCCGGCCGTGCCCCGCCCCTGGGCTCGCCGCGCCGGCGGTTGGAGCGGCCGCCCCGATGTCGGGCCCACGGGGCGCTCTGCAAGCCTGGTGTCGCCGGCAGTGCGAGGGGTACCGCGGTGTGGAGATCCGCGACCTCAGCACC
Source organism: Ramphastos sulfuratus (assembly GCA_013399055.1). NCBI lineage: Eukaryota > Metazoa > Chordata > Aves > Piciformes > Ramphastidae > Ramphastos > Ramphastos sulfuratus. The sequence continues at coordinate 189,847 of WBNM01022005.1, read as the reverse complement.
TCCTTCCGCGATGGCCTGGCCTTCTGCGCTATCCTCCACCGGCACCGGCCCGACCTCCTGTGAGTGGCAGCGGCGGCGGCGGTGCAGGCCGCGCGGCACCGTCCTCGCCCGCCGCCCCAGACGGGGCGCTCCGGGGCCCGGCTCTGGCCCGCAGTCGCGGGGGGCAGGACGAGTGTTGGGGGCGGACGTTTGGGGCGCGAAGACGCCTCCGTTTCTGGAGGGTCTGGGCCGTCCGTGCCGCTTTGCAGCTCTCCCGGGGTCTGTCGGGGCAGGCGAGGGGCTCGCAGGGAGGAAGCGGCTCCGGACTGTCCGGCATGGAGGGACAGCATCTTCCTCTCAGCGAGCGGGGCGGGGGGGTTGTGACCAGAGAGCACACCAGTGGCGCTGTCGCCTCCTGAAGTGATATGGTACTGGGATGAAGGTTGCCGTGTCTCGGCGAGTGACCTTCTGACCCGGGCTCAAAGACCCTTCAAGGTCAGAGCAGGAGGTGAGCGGTTTAAGGCTGAGGAGAGCATGGAGGTCGGCTAGGTCTGGCCTCGAGCTAGCGTACTGGTACTACCATGCACCCAGCGAAGAGGAGTGCTTGTTAGGAAGGAGGCACGGCACCGTAGCTGGCCTTTGAGGGTGTTTCGCCCCCATGAGAGGTGGGCATTCCCACTCCCCAAGGACCAGAGGCCTGCCTGGCACAGGGATGATCCCGGCTGCCAAAGGTAGCCACTCTGAAACACGCAGAGCCCTGCAAGTCACTTCTTGCGTTTGCTTCCAGCTTGTTTGCTGCAAATGCTGCACCAGAAGCAGGAGGTAGCAGCTACCAGCTGAGATATTGAGCCTTGCTGGCCTTCCGTGGCAACCTTCCATTCACAGGGTGGCTCAAAGGGGGAATGTGTGTTTCAAGCAGCAGCCAGTGAGTTTGGAATTGCTTGGAGGCACAGAGTCAGGCTGGAGAAACTGGCTGAGCCACTGGAAGGAATCTGCCCCAACCTGCCACCATAACTGCATGCCCCATGCTGCTGGGAATCTGCCTTCCTTCTGCTCTGATCTTTGAGAGCTGTCGCAATGCAGGTAGACGTTGCCCCACCTGGCCATGCCTGCGGCGTGCTTGTGCTCCTCACCCATCATGGTCTGCTCTGGGAATGGTGCCTCTTCCTCTGAGATTGCCTAAATTGACCAAATTCACTTTTCTGGGCTGGCCCTGGGACTGCCTTTAGTCATGACAGCAGCCTCTAGCAGACAGAGGGTTGCCTCTTAGGAAAATCTGAAAGACCCAAAGCCGTTTGGCCTGCAGAAATGAAGATTTTATCAGTGCTTGTAAGTATCTAAAGGGTGAGTGTCAAGAAGATGGGGCCAGACTCTTTTTAGTGGTGCCCAGTGATAGGATAAGGGGCAGCAGGTGCAAACTGGAACACAGAAAGTTCCATCTGAACATGAGGAAAACATTCTTTGAGGGTAACAGAGCACTGAAACAGGTTGCCCAGAGAGGTTGTGAAGTCTCCTTCTCTGGAGGTATTCAGGATCCACCTGGTTCCGTTCTTGGGCAGCCTGCTCCAGGTGATCCTGCTTTGGCAGGGAGGTTGAACTAGGTGATCTCCAGAGGTCTTTTCCAACCTCTGCTCCTCTCTGATTCTGGGACAGGGACTCTGCTATGGAGCTGCAGTATCCATGGGAGACCAAAACAGGTCCATGTTCATAGTGTTGGAAGCCGAACAGGTAGGCGAGGAACCAAACCGTTGCCCATATTTAAGGCAGCTGCCACAAAACCCTCAGCATCACGTTCAGGAACTACCAACAGCCGAGATGAGTGGTGGCTTTGTGTTTGGGTCTTGAGGGAGCTGTGGAATCTTGTATCCCAGTAGCTCCCAGGTGGTATGGCTTGCTCTGATGCTAAGATAGAGCCTCTGAACACCCAGTCACAAGGCTGCTGGATGAGAAGAAGCAAAATTAAGGACAGGAACACTTGCAGTTGCCATGTTTATGGAATGTTTGGGGTTTTTTTTTGCTAAGTGGCACAGTAACTGGGGCCTGAAAAGCAGAGGTTCAGCAAAAGTTTACCATAAACACCACTAAAACCACCCGATGCTTTCTCAGTAACCATATTCACCATCCCATTAAGCAGCAGCCACTGCTTTTAAATTGTTAGTGGGCTTAGATTTGCTCCTGGCAGTTGTCCTAACTAAATGCTTCACAGATCTTCCACATGAGCTATATTGTTGAGGCAAAGCCCAGGACCTTACAAGGACATAGCATATTGTAGAAAGATTTTCAGGGGGTGGTCAGGAGAGTGGCATAATTTTGTCTGATTCCAGCTTCTCCAGCCTGTCCTGATTTGGAAGTGGGAAGATCAGATCAGAGGTAGTAAATCTCCTGACAGCTGAGAAAAAGTGGTTGCTGTGCTTTTCTTCTAAAGTGCTTTCAGTCAGCCCGGTAATGGGACCTGGCAGGGATCTGTGAGTAGGTTTCTGACCTTGAGTGGTGTTTCTTTGTGTGGGGCTCTTCTGGCCTTCATGAGGATGCCGTGCTGCTCCCCAGAGGCTGAAGTCATACTGGTAAGTGAGGCTGAGGACAGTTTTTCACTTGAGCCCTGTTTTCAACACAGTTGCCTTGAATGAGACAGATGGCATTGGAAGGATGTTCCCCTGGAACTCCCTTGCAAGCACTAGAGGGTTTTTTATGTTTTTTGGAAGAAGTAGACTGGAAGTGCTCAGTGTCTGCTGAATCTGGTTGAATGTGTCTTGAGCTGACCACCAGGGGTGAGAATCATACCTACAGGACCTTTGTGTTGAACCACGAAGGTGAAAGTCTTGACTCTAGCTGCACTACTGTACTCACCTCACTTGGTTTCACTGCCTCTTGCTTTCAGCTGGGGAAGTGGGAAATCTGGATTTAACCTCTGACTGCACTGCTGGCTCTGTGATCTTAAGGCGAGACATTTAATCTCTTTTCCCTTGTCGGTAAAGAAAGGAGCACCCAGCCCAACTTGACAGTGGACTGTGGGGATTAATGAGTTTGCTTGCTCAGTGCTGTAGAAATCTGAAGCACAGAGTTAGTGTTTACAAGGCATTTTCTGCAGCTTAGTGAAGCAAAAGCATCTTTTTGCATCACAAGCCATGCAGCCTCCCTGGGGCTCAGGGGAGGTTCTTGGCACTTTAGAGGCAAGAAGAGAAGAGAGCATGGCACATGCCTTTAAAGTGCTGAGAGAGATGGAGGCTTGAGGAAAATCGGAGATGAGAGCCATGTGTTAGAAACACAGCTTTGTGTCCCTAGAGCTGTGGGTTCAGTTACAGGCAAGCATCACAAATCTCATTTGTTCCTGCCCATGTACTGCCTGCATTTTCCTGACAAGACCTGGAAAGCCAAAGGGCTTATTAGGCAGCACTGCTGTTAAAGTGCTCATGATTTATATTCGAGGAATCCAGGAATTTGCTCTGGTTTTAGCTACACCACACACCCTTCCCCCTTCTCTGGGTCTCCTGTGCTCCCTGGCAGCTGCCCTAAACCCTGGAGTGCATAGTGGCTGTGCCTGTATCTAATTAGGTAAGTGCCTGGGATGTTATTTGCATGGAAATATTACTTCAGGATATGCTACAATGCTGGGGTGTGCTGAGTCAAGACAGTTGTTCAGCTGGGCTAGCCAGAGTCTCGCCTGTTCTTACATCCCACCCCGTGGACTGGAATGCCATCAGGAGAGAAGCCTGAGCAGGGCTGGCTGAAAGGCTGCTGAGATCAGGGTAATGAAATAATGTAACATGCAGCCACATGCCACAGAGCTGTGAGCTGGCAAGTTCTGGTCTTTCTGCAGAGAAGGCAGTGTAGAGAGAGGAAAGGGGTACATCTTGGGTGACTTTCCCCCATGCCTGCTCCTCTCAGGTTGGTAGAGGGAATGTGCCTGGAACCACAGGGATACAGGCATTCTATGTGACAGAGCAGCATGTGGGAGTCCTCACATTAGGAGTGATGGAGGTCCCTACAGTCCTTCTTGGCTTCTTGAGAGGGGGAGATGGAAAATGCAGCAGAGAGGAGCTGAATAAACCGTGATCCCTGGGGCATTGTACTGATGCACTTCAACATCTTGGGTAAAAGCTGAGAGTCTGCAATCCTACATTAATGGAAACAAATTCCCTTGCTGCTTGGTAGCTTCCCCTGTTACCTCTTGAACTTCACATCCTCTCTGCCAGCAGCCACTTTCCCAGGCAGATTTACCTTGATTTACTAAACCAGCTTTGATTCACCAGAAATGGAATGGACGTGATGTTTCATCTGTCAAAACATACTCTCCAAGCCCAAGCCACCAAGGAGTCTTCGAGCTTCCAGCTGCACCACTCCCATATCCTGCAAGTGAGGGCATTCAAAATGAAGGTCACAAATGTTTAGAGGGCAGCTGATACATCAAACTTTGCTGTCATCGCTTCTCCTGTGTTCCCAAACTGGTATTTTCTTTAAGAAGAAGGAGGGGGAAAAAAAAAAAAGGTAAAAAGAAGAAAACAAAAAAGCAACACACAGCAAGGTTAAAGGAGTTCTCCAGGGAAGACAAAAAAAAAAAAAAAAAAAAAAGGGGGAAAAATATCTCCCAGTGGAAACTAGTAATAAATCCAAAACCACCACTAGTTTTCATGTCAAAGTGCAAGCTGTGGGTGAAGCCTTTTCTCAGCAGCATGCAAAGAGAGAGAAGTCGCAGTATTTTCTAGCAGCTGAGTTCCGTGCAGTATTTGCATGAGCTTTCAGGAAGGTGCTTGACACAGAGCTGAACATGCAGCCCTTCTTTTGCATGTCTGCTACGTTTGCTCCAGTGGCAGCAGTGAGTGGCTCCCGTTTCTTTTATCTGGGAGGAAACAGCACCAGCAGCCCCTTGCTTTTGAAGGGAGGAAATGTGGTTTTATAGCGGCGCAGGCAGACGAGAAAATCTTCCTGAGCTCGCCACGGGCTTCCTCTGCAGCACTGGGAAAGGCGTGCGAAGGGCTTCGAGAAGGGGCTGGCTGAGTCGGTGTTACAGGAAAAGGCAATAAAATCCAAAGGGGGATGGAGGAAGGGAGGCTCCTGCAGCCCCTCCCCGTGGGTGCATGGCAGAGGGTTCACTGTCTCACCCAGCTCCTGAGTAGCACCTTTGGTGTGGCAGACTCGCTGCCCCTGCTAACTTGAATTGTCTTTCTGGCTTGGTATCTCAAGCTTTGTCACCTCTCTGATCCAGTGGGGTGGCTTTGCCTGACCCTAAACTTCCCTGGGCTGTGTCCTCCTCAGTGAATCCAGCTCACAGGCACACCAAGCTGCTGTATGAGGGTTTTGTGGTGACAAAGCTGAGATCCTTGGCAGGAAGGGGCTGCAGTCATTTAGCATGGTGCTGTTTTCACACATTATACCCACACACAGATGTGAACAGCAGAACTAAATCCTTCCTGTGTTTCTCCCCTTCCACTGAAAACCTGCAGACTGCTTTAACCCTCTATCCTCTGCTCCTCTGACAAAAGCCAGCTTGTCAATCCCTGTGACCAGACTGATTCAATTACCTGAAGGGATCCAGGTGAACAAGCAAGATGCCACAAGGTGCATGAATTGGAAACTCGTAAGGTTCCTCTCTGTGCCCTGATCTCCTTGTATTCAGCAAGCTGCCTCACTGTAAAGGCTGTGGCAGAGGACAGTCTGCTGGGTACTGCAAGTGTTGGGGGGCGAGAGAGGAGAGAAATGCAGGTTAAGACTTTCCGTGTTGCCCCAAATCCTGGGGTGACCTCCAATCCCTTAAGCTGGTACAGGGAGGTTTGTCTAAGGTCTCTCATAAAAGGGAGAGATCTAGCACAGGCAGCTTTCTCTTGAGGTAGGGTTTCTGCTTCCCTGTCCTCCTGCTGTGGTGCTGGTGGCCTTGGAGGGGCAAGTTTAAGATGATGTTGTGCATCCTTCAGTGCAGCCGTGTCTGGTGCTCATTGGAACGTGGCCCTGGTATTTCTGCAGCCTTTAATCACAAAGACAGAAGTGGATAACGAGAGGCAAGAATGACATTTTCATTTCCTGGTCACCACCCATTTTGGACTGCCTTTTTTGCCTTTGCTTTCTTTGTGCCTTTACAATCTGAAATCTGTTTGCCAAGGTTTTGTTTATGTAGGGTGTTACATGTTGAGTTGTTAGAAGGTTGGCCATCCTTAGTTGGCATTGGGCACTTTTCCTCTGTGCCTCACTTAGCTTTTTTTTGTGCTTTCTCATTTCAGAGACTTTGATTCTCTCTCCAAGGATGATGTCTACGAGAATAACCGCTTGGTAAGTGCCAGTTATGCAGTGCACAGAAGGAAGAAGGGACGTGAGAATGACTTGATGGAGGTTATGCAATGTGGGAGGACTTTATGATGGTGGTGAGGGCGTAAGAATCTGTGTAAGTAATGGGCAAAAGCTTCTCTGGAAGCATCAGGGAAACACCAGCTTCCAGCCTATAGTGAAGAGAAGATGCCTATCCTCATGGCTGCCAGTCCTCAGGTGAAGATTAAAATGCTGCAACATCTTTGGCATCAGCTTTTACAGACCTGCAGGCAATGGAAGCAGGAAACTAATTGTACTCCAGGCATGGGCGGAGAGGAAGGTCATGGTGGACCTAGGCTGGTCTGCAGTGTTCCACTTCTGCTTCTAACAGCTGAAGCCAACAGCAGTGGGTAATGGGGAGATGCCCAACCTCAGAAGCTAGGAGTAGGACAGAGCAGCTACAAGCTGCATCTAATGGTCTGTGGAGAGATATGGGCCACCACCTTCCCAAGATGAGTTCTGCTAGTTGTTTGAATTCTCAGGACTGGGGCATTCCAGTTGGATCCTGACCATGCACTTTCTTAGACCAGTTGGCTGCTTTCAGCCATTAGCAGCTACCTTTTCCCATTCCCAAACAATGGGTTCCTTGCCCTGTTAGTAACCCCTAAGTTGGAGTTTCTTCTTGCTCCCTGCTGCTTGCAGCTTTGTGTTCAGCAAGGCTCAGTCCAGAGAAACAGCTTAAAGTCAGGCTGAGCAGAGCCGGGTGTCCACAGGGGATGTTTTACACCCCCAGTTCCTGTAGATAGTTCACTTATTTCTCAATTCCTTTAAATTCCACATCCTGCACATCATCTTAGGCCCCAGAGACCATAGCCTTCAGTCTTTACCCATACCCTGCACCATTCAGTGCCCACACCACTCTTCTCCCCTCCCAACTTGCTTTCTCTTCAGGCCCTGCTGTAGCCTCTCATCCCCCCTGCTTTGGAGATCAGTGTGGGTACACTGCCCTTGGCACAGCAGTGGGATGGCCAGTGGATCACCAGTAATGCACATACACCATTAAGTGGGAAGGTCTCAAACAGCTGATTTCCTCCTTCACTCCTTCCTTTCAAGTAGCTGTGTATGAACTTGTAGTATCTGTGTGCTTCTTGCTGTAACGTCCTTGTCATTTCTGCTTGCTGAGATACAGAAATACACTTGAAGTGGCTTGTGCCTGGCAGGCTGCTGGCTGTTGAGCTGAGATGGTTGTGGAAACTGGGGCTGGGGGAAGATGTGACATCCCAGAGCATGAACAGATGGGCAGGGTCAGTGTTTTGTGGGGTGACTCTTTGGAGTGGCTGGGGACAGTGCTCAGGAGAGCTGCTTGTTTGGCTGTGCTGCAGGAAGTATCTTGCCAGCCTTAGGCCCTTCATGGTGCCAGCCAAGGCTCTGCTGGGCTCTTCTGTGAGGGGCACTAGTGGTGTGCCCATTTCACAGGTTCGAAATACACTGAATGTGTTTTCAAATGAAAACTGAGACCTCTCGAGAGTCCTTCCTGTCCCTGTGCAGCAGCCGAACGCCAGGACCCCTCAGGTGGGAGCTACAGGGGCACAGGCAGCTGAAATGACTCAGAGGAGAGGACAGCTGTAGCAGTTCCTTCCCTTGCTTCTGATGCTACCTTTCCAGACAAGCGACACGTCTGGGAGCCTCTGTCAGAGATGCCATTCTGCAGGGTCCTTCCAACTTGGATTTCTCTGTTATGTTTCAGAAGGCATCCATTTTCTCTCCTTAATGCCTTTCTCTGCTGTTTCTGCAGGCCTTTGAATTGGCAGAGCGGGAGCTGGGCATCCCAGCCCTGCTAGATCCCAACGACATGGTCTCTATGAAAGTCCCTGACTGCCTCAGCATCATGACTTATGTGTCTCAGTATTACAACCATTTCAACAACCCCAGCCAAGGTGAGTGTTCTCGCACTCCTCTGGCTGCTTATGTGCCCCTACTTGAGTACAAGGAGACCCAGCCATACCTTGTGTTTCCTCCTGCCTATGGGAGCCATGTGAGGAAGAGGAAGGAGAAGGCAGTACCTGCTTTTCCTGGCTCTTGTTGCTGCTGGTGAGGAGGGCCTGGAACAGGGAGTAGAGCAGGGCGGGATTTCACAAGAAGCGGGGAGTGATTTAACAGCTCAGGCTGTGGAAAGAGGAACGCCTTGTGTCTCCTCCCTCCGTGCTGCATTCCTGCCACTTGGGTTGGGCCACCACCTCCGGTGCTCATCAGACCCCTTTGTGATCTGCTTTAACCCAATGAACTAGGAGAAAGCTTGACAAGCATTCTGCCTACCACAGCTACTTTGCATCACACGGGTAAGTGTGAAGCGACTGGAGGACAGAGGGAGGGGAGTCAGGGTAGGGTGTCTCACATCAGCAGTGCAACCTGAGCTGAGTGCTGCTCTGAGACAGCTCTTCCAGGGCATCCCTCCTGGGTGGAGACAAAGGCTGCAGGTCTCTGCTCCGCTCTCTAGCCACAACATCAGATAAATCTCTTCCACGTGCATATACTTCTCCAGGGATGCTGGCCTCCGAGCCAAGGACTCCTCCTGGGGATGGGATACTTTAAAAACCTGCTGACAGCCTGGAAGCCCAGGGGCCCAGTGGGTCACAATCCAGAAGCAGCTATCTAAGGTGCTCTGGGCTTAAGGCATTGCTTGAGGAGTTGATTACAAGGAAGCCAAACAGTATTTGATGAGTAAATCAAATTACAGTGAGAGGCTGGTATCCCTGGGCCACAGAAGGGGATCTGCAGCAGGGTCAGGCTCTCTGGTGGCTTCACAGCTGACCCATTATTAAGTTGTGTTTGTCTCTTCCACCTAAAATAGGCACTAAAGTGTCAGGAATGGCAACTCCCATCCTATGTCACAAGGCTGGATGATTTTTTTTTCTTCCCCTCCCCTTCCCCCACACGGGTGGTGTGAGTCACTGCTCCTCTCAGTGCCTCATCCTCCTTGCCTTCTGCCTCCAGCCAGAGTCCCTCCGCCTATGAAGCACCCAGCTGCTGCCTCCTCGCCTCCTCTCCTGTCCCACAAGAAGCCCGTGGCTGTCAGCGAGAGCTCCCCCCCACCACAGGTACATCATTTCATCATTCAAAGCCAGCCTGAGGTAATGATGCTCCTTGCACTACAGATGACAAGATGGGAGATTGCCCAGCAGAGTGGGATGGATCTTCACAGGGGACTACCTGTGTTTTTCTGGGAGGGAAGGGGGATTGGGATTTGGTGCCTTGGGGGATCCAGCTGAAACAATGATTTCTCTCTAGGAGTTTGGGCTGAAATGTGTCCATGGTAGGCAAGTTTGGATGGATTGGTGCTGGGTGGTTCCTTGAGCTACTCAGGGCACAAGCCATCATCCTTCCTACAGGAGGATAACCCTATTGATGAGGAAGGAGCAGGAATGTGGGATTAGAAGAGCAGAAGAGGCCTATTTCTTTCTTGGCCCTTTATTTCAGATTTTAGCTGACCTCCAGGGTGGCACATTGTCCAAAGAGAAGGGGTTCCTCTCGCAGGTTCCTGCTGCCTGGGGTTTAGATTAATTCCTTCCATGGCCCTTAAGCCCTAGACAGGGGCAAGGCATGTTTTGGAGTGACCCCTTCTAATTTGGGAAGAGGCAGCCTGCTGGTGCCTGGGCTCAGGGGCAGCTGTTCTGTGCATTATCAGCCCCTGAGGTCAGTCCCCAAGCTGTGTCACAGGCACTCAGCAATGGGACTTGCAGATCAGTTGCTCTTGGAGAAGCTGTGGGCCGGGGAGAAGCTCGTGGCCCCCATCCTGAGCTCCCTGTGCATTGTGTGTCAGGACGATGCCCCCTTGGACCCGCCGGAGCAGCCCCAGCGCCCCGCGCTCAGCAGCACCTGCGCGGCCTGCCAGCAGCACGTCCACCTGGTCCAGCGCTACCTGGCTGAGGGCAAACTCTACCACCGACAGTGCTTTAGGTATGTCGTGGCCAGGCCTGGTAGAGTGCCCACTCTCCTTGGCAAACTGGAGGTCTTGTGCCCAGCTGCACCCCATCTTTGTGTGTTCCTGTCCATGGGCAGCATGGAGCATCAACCACAGTGTCCAGAATGGTCCTGAAGAGAGTCTGTTTGCCTGCCAGGCCCCTGTCCCAGAGGTCAGGTTAGGGCCTTGTTGCCCATCCTGTGCTGCTTGCCTTCCCTTCTCTCCTGCACTTTGCCACTTCCCTGACTTGGGGTCCCAGCCCCTTATGCTTTTCCCACCTCCATAAACCAGGATTCTCTGCCTCTCTACCACCTACCAACCTAGAACACCCTCCACCGCATTCCAATGAGGTCTAAGCTAGGGCATCATGCTACAGACCTCCTTCCACCTACACTTCACATCCTCAACTGGATATACAGGCTCCCAAGCTGCCTGGGGTGATGCTGAGCTCTCAGGGGAGCATGTGGAGAGCTGCAGATTGTTACCAAACTGAGGAATGAGGGTTTAGACATCAGCAGCTCTGTGGTTTACTCCCTAGGTGCAGGTCCTTACCTGCACACCTGTGAAGTCATTGCTTTCTCTGAACTGTTGATGAAGGGGTGAGATCTCTCCTGTGGGCCACAGGACAAGAGGTGGCATCCGAGCGCAGAAATACTGAGCCACTCAGAAGATACAGGAGACTTCATTCACCTATGTGAACAGTTTCTGCCTAAGCCAGCCAGGGATGTGTCATAGCAGCAGTGTTGCAGGAGGGGAGCTGAGCTGGGGCCCCTCAAGCTTCCCATCTGCAGCTGGGGCAAAAGCAGGAGCTTTGGGGTGCAGGTGCACCACTGCTCATGGGCCTGATATAGGAGAGGTGCCATGTCTGCCTTGGCACAGCTCATGGCCCTTCAAACTCAGCGGTGAGATTTCTGTAATTTCATCCCAAGTGTTTTGCCTCCTTATGTTTTCTTTTTTCCCCCTCCTGATTTATGAACAATATTTGGCTGGGAAACTCCTGTGGCAGCATTTTCTGTGAGTTCATGGCGATAAAACCATAAAAAATCTCTTTCTCCCCTTGTCCCAACTTGCCACCTCTTCATTTCATCATGACCCTTCTCTCTACAGCCCCTGTGTCCTCACACTTCTGCTCTGCATTTCAAAGGAAATTCCAGTCAACTGGACACGAGGAGCAGAATTCTTCCCAGAAATGATCAGATTGCAGTGTAGGGCAGCCAGCTGCTGTCAGTGCCAGGTGTTTGGACAAGAAGGAACAAGCTTGATTTTCATGGGAGTGCTTGATCAGCCCCTTGCCCTTGGCTCTGTTTCACGCGTGCTATCCACCTCCCTTCCCAGGTGGAAAAGGGCTGACTTGGTTGCCAGTGCTGTGTATTACACCTGCACCTGCAGGGCTTTTGTTAGGGAGAATTCAAAGGCTCAGCAGGGAAAGAGTGGATGATCCAAGGAGATGTGGCAGACACAGTGAAGGACAGGGAAGCTATTAGCCTAGTTTCAGCAGGCAAGGCAGAGTGTAAGAATGGTCCTGCTGCCTCATTCCCTTGGCCTTCCAGCCAAATGCCATTACCCTGGTGGGGTCTGTGGTCAACACCAGCAAGGGTGAGTGTGAGACCAAGCCAGGCTTCTGTGCTGCTGCTTTTATTTAATATTCAGAGTTTGGGGGGGTTGTTTCATTCTCTCCCATCCCCACCCAAATGCATCTGATGCATCTTTAACCTGCCTGGACCCTTGGCCCGCATGAGGAAGGCTGTAGCTTCTCTGTGCCAGTTCTGAACCAGCTGCTCCCTGATTCCAGTTTATACTCCCTGCTTCATACCTGGGAATGGTTGATCCCTTTCCCACCTCCCAGGGCCATGTGTGATCTTGCAACTCTCTCTGCTGTCCCCTGCCAGCCACATCTTTTCCAGGAAGACCGCAGGTTTCTACTTTTCCAAGTCTGGAAACCATGCCATATCCCAGTGCCAAGTGTTGTCCTTCCACATCCATTAAATCCTTTCAGTTGAAGGTGGAACTCAAATGTGCACAGTATTTGAGTTGTAAACTGCCTCTGGGTTCGTGCAGTGGCATGTTGATTGTGATGGTTTGGGAGTTACCTGCACCTCCCCCACACACTTTGTAAAATGACCCAGACTAGACTCAGCCGGCTGGAAGTTAAGGACTGAAGCTCTATTTACAGCTTAGCACAATGTACAAGCAGATATTTACACAATATACAGGAATATTTACAGAAATATACAAGTTAAAGGTAATAACAGAAACACAATTCCCCTCCCAGAAATCAGAGTCCCCAGGAGGGGCTCCCAACCACCCTTCCACCTTCTCCCACCCCTCTACCTTACCCCAGGGTTTGCCTTACGCGCAAGGTGAATTTTGAGGATCGGCCAGGGGGGGTAGAAGGAAAGTGGTTAGTTAGATTTTTCAGCAGAGAGGAGAGGAACTACTGGCTCCCAGACAGAGACCAAGAGACTGTCCTATCTATGGTTGTGTTCTAATTCTGACACATCTCAGAAGCCTATGAGTGAAGTAGACATCACCATTGTTTCCTTTTCACAGCCTATAATATAATTTTCTCCATTAAAATATTCCAATTAGCCTCAAACCAGCACAATGATGTTTCAGTCTTCCTCTCCTTTCCTGAATGACTTTTCCAGGACCACACTAGGATTTGGTAGTAGAGGTGGGAACTAACTGCACGGCCCTGCAAGGATCTCCCAAGTGCATTGCCTTCCCTGAGGGACAGGATGGCATCTCCCATCTCACAGGGTGCTTTCTTCTCATTGGCAGATGTAAGGAATGCTCCAGCACGCTGCTCCCTGGGTCATACAAGCCTGGGTCAGAGGCAGGGACTTTTGTCTGCACACAGCATCGTGGTAAATTGGCTATGAGTGGGAAGGTGGAGAGGAGGCCCAGTCCAGACCAACTGTCACCAGAGCTAAGAACTGGAACTGAAGCTGGCAGTGTGGGCGAGGGTACCCTCCCCACAGGAGCAGAGGTGGGGCAGGACAGCAGTGACTCCCTGGAAGGCATAGCAGAGCCTCGTGTTCCTGCAGAGGGGCTGGCTGGCCCAGCGGAGAAGGATGGCACACCCAGCAAAGCAGAGACAGTGATATCCCCTGCTCACATCTCCCAGACTCCTCCCAGACCTCCTCTTCCCAGCAAGCCCACCCTGCTCATCCAGGAAAAAGCCAGCTCACTGGAAGGACAGCTCAGAGACACACGGCCCACTCCTGCCCCAAGGAGGACCACCGATGCATCAGCCCTATCGCCTCCAACATCTCAGCCTGTCCCCCGGCCCAGGTCCACTCTGCAGGGCGAGAGCAGTGAGTGTGGGTCTGGCATGGTGAACGGTAAGAGCACCACTAGGTGGTCTCAAGGGTTACTCTTCACCTCCCCAGCAGCTGAGATGGTCAGCTGCAGGTTGGATGAGTTTTGTTCCTTCTCTGCAGCCTGACATCCTCTGCTCCAAATAAATCTTGTGCTCAGACAGGGAGCCTTCGATTGCCAACCATCCCCATCAAGAGGAGAGCAGCACTAGGTTCCACACCTGCCTGCTCCCATACATTTCTCCAGAGCCCTCCAGGGATGCTGCCAGCTTTGAGGGAAGGTGGCAATGCTGGGGCACTTTGCCCATGTGGGGACAGAGGAGCACAACAGCTCTCCAAGTGCAGCTTCCAGAGTGGGGTGGGGAGAAAAAGATAAGGGGGTTGTTTGGGGCTTATTGACTGTGAGAGAAACACCATGAGGTTTTCAGAGAGTGGGGATATGCAGGAGGTGCCTCGTGTTGATTTAACCTCTTTATTCATGTCCTTTTGGTGTTGTGACAGTCTGACCCTGTGTCTTTCTAGGTAGGGTACCTGAACCCAGCCCCCCTGTCCCAAAACCCCGAGGGAGACCCTGCTCCTCTGATCGGTAGGTCCTTCTGTTCGCAGGTCACCTGCAGGCCCCATAGTGAGGTGGGCCTGTGGGGATGGCTCAGCTGTGGTCTCCCCTTCCACCTCTGTCAGTCCCTGCTCTCAGACTGTAGGCTTTTATCAGGTCCATTCCCATACCTAATGGGTGCCAGCTCAGTATGATCAGACTGACAGTGTTTGCCTCCACCTCTTTTTATTTCCCAGGATTTGTAAAGAGTATGGTAACTTCAGAAAGGTGTTTCTGCAGCACACGCAGACTGCCTTCCCTAACGGCCCCACTCATGGGTGCTGAGAAGGGGACATTGGTCTGCATTGTGAGGGGCTTGTCCTAGGAAAGGTCCAGTGCAGGGACATCGTGAGTGCCTGACAGCAACCTTTATGCTTCCTGAGCTCTTGCCCAGGAGCCTGCTGGAGTTGGTCCATTCTTACCTGCTCATGGGCAGAGGCTGCACAAGCACCCTGCATTCGCAGTGGCCAAGGAGCGGGTGGGTGCGGCAAGTGACAGGTGATTTCCAGGTGAGCAGTGATTCACTGAGCAGCCCTCTGGGCTGTGCTTCCAGAGGAGCAGCAGTGCTTCCAGCGGCAGGAGTTAGCAGGGGAGTCCATCCCTGGGACACTTGGATGGCAAAGTGATAAGCAGACCTCTGAAGTGTAAGGAGTATGATCACACTCCACATGCAGCCTACAGGGCAGAGCTGGGTCTAGTCAGAGTGTCAGGGAGAGAACAGCTCTGCTCATAAAGCTTGGCCTTCAATGCTGCCCAACAGATGGAGGCTGTAACTTTCAGCTGTGCCCAGAAAGCATGGCAGGGTGCATTTCCCTCAGGCCCATAGGTCTACCCGCAGAGAATGAGGCACCCTGTGTCTGGGAAAGACTAGGGCCACACTCGGATGAGAAAGCTGCTTCTGCATGGGAGACTTCCTGCTCTGTCTGTCCTTTCCTCTGAGGGCTAAGTCCCTATCCTATGCCTTGCTGTCTCATATTGTCTCTTTTGCCTGCCACCTCGAACTCTTTCTGTTTTCGCAGTGCTGGAACTGTTGTGAGAGCCAAGGACCCACCGTGGATGGCCCTAGTGCAAACAGAGCCCAAGAAGAAGCCAGCTCCTCCTCCTCCCCCAGGCAGCAGCCATGAGACTCCGAGTAGGACTACAGAGGAAGAGGATGGAGAGGAGGTGGAGAAAGTCAGGAGTGAGGAGAACAGGTCTGATGCCACAGAGGCCAAATCATACAATCCATTTGAAGAGGATGAGGAGGAGGAAGAGGAGAGTGCTGCTGCCCAAAAGAGCACACCTGAGCAGGAGCAGAGTGAGACTGCCGCCAAGCCTCTTCACCCCTGGTATGGCATCACTCCCACCAGCAGCCCAAAGGCGAAGAAGCGGCCAGCTCCACGAGCCCCTAGTGCCTCCCCTCTAGGTGAGCTTCCCCACACCCCATTACACCTCCTCTGCAACCGCTGTGCAGCCCCTTGGAGGCTCTCCCTTCCTTGTTTCCTCCGTACCACTCTGGCAGACCAGGCCTTAATGCAGCGATGGTTGTGCTGGGACTGTTGCTAGCCATGTCCTTTCTACCCAGTGGAGTACAGCATTTGCAGACAAGACATTTGCACTGGAGAGTTCCTTCTGTCTTCTCTGAAGCCAGACAGGCACTGATTCCCTTTGCACTCATCCCTGTCTCCAGTATATATCACACTCTCTTTCTCTTGTGGCTGCCCCACTTTGTTCCTTCCTGAGCTGTTCCTTTGCTTTGCAGCCCACCACCCCATCTCCAGGCAGTCACACTCTGAGCCATCGTCCTCCACCCCATCTCCAGCCCTCAGTCTTGAGAGCATCAACTCTGAGAGTTCAGCCAAGGTTCTGGGTGACACCGATGAGGCCTCAGTGCCCAAAAGCTCTTCTGAGCCTACTGTCCACACACCAACAGCCACCAAGACCTCTAGTGCTGACACGCCACTGGCCAGCGTCTCCTCCAGCGAAAGCCCTGCTGCCCCAGCCAGCCTCTCCACCAACTCCTCCTTGTCCTCCTCCAGCGAGCTGGCCAGCTTCAGCGGGGAGGTGCAGCCTAGCACCCAGCACACTGGCAGGAGTGTCTCTACCAGCAGCTTAAAGACTAGCCCGAGCCCTCTGTCCGTCAAGCCTCCCGCTGGGGCTAGCCCTACACCCATCCTCTTGGCTTCAGATGGTGGTGCTGGAAGCCCTAAGACACCTTCTTCACCCAAGCCGCAGCTGAAGGTGAGAAAGTGACCTTCCTCCCATGCAGATCAGGGGGATTTTCTTCCTCATCCATCACTATGTGACAGTGGGGATGGTGAGTCCCTTAGGACAAGCCCCTAAGGCTTACCCCTTAGATAGGTTTGTTGCGTGAACCCCTGAAAGGAAGCCTTAGGGATATGCCCATTGAGTGGTGGCTGTGCTTGTACTTTACCTGTCCCTTGTGCCAGAGAAAAGGCAAGATGTGGTCAGAGCAAATGGGAAGGGAACTGTGAAGGGAAATATTTCAGTATGCTTGTTGGAAGCAGGACAGCTGATGCCAAACGGCAGCATGGTTGGTTGTAGTTTTGTGGCTGTGCTGCTGGTGCTGTGTTTCTCCTTTGGGAGAGTATGAAGCTGCTCTGTCTGGTCAATCCCTGATGTTGGGATGCCATATCCTTTCCCTTTCCCAGATCCTCTTTTATCTCTTTTTGTGCCTTCCTCTCCAGTCTTCCTGCAAAGAGAACCCTTTCAACCGGAAGCCATCACCTGCAGCCTCCCCCTCTGCAAAGAAACCCCCCAAGGGCTCCAAGCCAGTGCGTCCTCCTGCGCCAGGTCATGGCTTCCCACTCATCAAGCGCAAGGTAGGAGTGCCCTTGGGAGCAGGGACCAAAAAGCAGCTCTGGACCATAGCCATCTATGCACAGCCCACTGATGAATGTAGGGATTGCACAGGTGGCTGTGGGGGCTAGACCCAATTGATGGTAGCACCATAGTCTCCTTTTTGCTCCAGCACAGAATAGGAATTTCAGATCCATGCTTAAGTGGGGTGTTCTGTTGTTCTCCTATCCCTGTTAGTGTTGACCAGCCTTAGTTACCCCTTAAAAACTAGAGGCTGATGGTAATAGAAGTCTCTGCCTATTGGTTTGGCAGGTGCAGACAGATCAGTACATACCTGAGGAAGACATCTATGGGGAGATGGATGCTATTGAGCACCAGCTCGACCAGCTAGAGCACCGTGGGGTAGCCTTGGAGGAAAAGCTTCGCAGTGCTGAGAATGGTAGGTGGAGTGGGCTGTCTGTGGGTGTGGGGCAGGGCAGAACCTAGGCTTGATCAGTGTCCAGCCAAGGAGATAGCAGTGGTGACTTCCTGCCTGCTGATGCTGGCATTGGAAAACCACAAGGGGCTGTGCTGGACTCCAAGAATGGGCACAGCTATACCCTGGACGTGGAGATGTCCCTAGAGTGGAAAGAGGTGGGAGAAGAGATAAGGTCTTTCTGGAGCTCAGGAACAGACAAAGGTCAGATTTCATCTAGTCTGGTGGCCCTCTTCTGGCTTGCCAGAGGGTGTTGGGATCTGCAGAGTTGGGGATGGCTTTGAATTGTACTTTGCTTGGCAGACAGCCCTGAGGACAGCCTGCTGGTGGACTGGTTCAAACTCATCCATGAGAAGCACATGCTGGTGCGCCACGAATCAGAGCTTATCTACATGTAAGCATGTGAGGGCGTGTGGGGAGGCACTAACATGCTTGCAGGGAGCCCTGTCTCAGCCCTCCTGAAATTGTGCTTCCAGATGAGAGCCTGGCATGGCCTGCTTGCCTGGAGAAGACAGGCAAAGGCATCAAGCAGACAACTGTATCCCAACCCACTCAGAACTGACCCACTGATAGTCAGCAGAATCCTTGCATAAGGAAGGCCTTGAGCAGCTAGGGCTGGTCCCTGCTGGTACTTGGCTCCCTGGCCCTTTGGCTATAAGAGGCTGAGAAGATCAGCATCACAGTGGTTCTTTTCAAGCTAACCCTGTGCCTTGGGACAATACTCTGCCTCTCTGGAGCCTTGCAGTGGTTCCTGACAGTGCCCCTTCCCTTGCAGCTTCAAGCAACAGAACCTGGAGCAGCGGCAGTCAGATGTAGAATACGAACTGCGGTGCCTCCTCAACAAGCCAGGTAAAGCATCGCTCTGGGTGCTTCTGGGCTTCATCTCTGCTCTGTCTTGGTGGATCTCAGGCAAAGAGAGAGATCTTTAGGGATGCCAGTGCAATCAGCTGGCTTTAGAACTGCTGCCACATCTCATTGCATGCCCCCAGCCTCATACAGGGATATACTTCTGCAGGGATATACTCCCCATGAGATGCCACCTACAGGGCACTGCCTCCGCAGCACTGCAGCATGGCACGATGGCAAGGGATTGTGCTAGGGGGTTTCAGAATCATGGAATTGTTTTAGTTAGAAAAGACCTCTAAGATCCTTGAGTCCAACCATCAACCTAAGACCACTGTGGCCATTAAACCATGCCCAGAAGTGCCACGTCCACACATTTCTTGAATACCTTCTTTGCCACAAAAGTTCCAAGTTTGAGCTCCTTCAACTGTTCAGTTGTCTGTCTTGCTTTGGTGTTTTTCTGGCTAGAGAAAGACTGGACTGATGAGGACCGAGGGAGAGAGAAAGTGCTGATGCAGGAGCTGGTGACCATCATTGAGCAGAGAAATGCCATTGTGAACTGCCTGGACGAGGACAGGCAGAGGTGAGTGATGAGTAGGGTGGGCTGAGAGAGAGGGGAGAAGTGCAGCCTATCTGACTCAGCACCACACAAACAGCTCATGGGGGTGTCCCAAGATGCCCCTGTTGCTGACTTCTTTCCCAGGCTTCTCAGTTCTTTTCTATTTGAATGCCTTGTGTGGGAGACAGGGCAGTACTTGCAGCATGTGGGATTTATCCTGCTGGTAGCAAGTGCTCACAAGACAGTGATGGATCTACCCCACTGTAGCTTTGAAGTGGGAGGTTCTCTAGTTGTAAACAATGCAGCAGCTGTTTTCAGGGCTGAATTGCTGACCTACTTCCCACTCTTTGTTTCAGAGAAGAGGAGGAGGATAAAATGTTGGAAGCCATGATTAAAAGGAAAGGTAAGAAACAGTTGGGAAGATGTTTGGAGTGATGTTTTCACTGCTGATCCCAGAGAGGGGCAGCACAGGCTGTGTGCAGGGGGAGAGATTGACTCTGCTCTGTGTAGGCTCTGGAGCCTTTCCTGTAGGGCCATTAAAGTTTGGGGCACAGTTGTGCTGCACACTCCTGTTACCACAGGAAAAAGTGTGCATACAGTAGAAGGCTTTGATTCCTGGCTCTCACCCTTGCCCCTGTTGTTGCATGTGTACAGCATTCTGCAGTAACTCCCTCTCTTTGCAACCCCAGAGTTTCACAAGGAGACGGAGACCGAGAGCAAGAAAAAAGGCAAATTCAAGCCCATGAAGGTGCTTAAGCTGCTGAGCAACAAGCATGACTCCAAGAGCAAGTCACCCAAGGAGAAAAGCTAGAGCAGGGGAACACTAGCAGTGCGAGGGATGTGCTCCCTGACTGCCCTGGCCTCCCTGCAGCTGGCTGGGACACCTGCCAGGAATGGGAGCTTGTCTCCCTCTGCTCCCCTCACCTCTCCCCCTGCACCCTCCCCGGGCACAGGAGCTGCCACCCCAGGGAGATGCCAGCCCTCTGCCCAGAGTAGGGGAGTCCAACCAAAGCATTCCCCTTCCTGAGGCTGCAGAGGAGCCTGATCATTCCCTCCATGAAGCCTTGCTAATGAGGTGGGGAGAAGATGGATTTGCTTTTTGGATACGTCACCCCACTGCGTGTTATTAACTGAGAAGCAAGCCAAGGAGTTTGGTGTTTGTGGGAAAACTTGCACTAACTGCCCCCATCCCTTCTGCTTTTAACTGTGACAGTTCCACGTGCCTCCAACCTCTGCCAGGAGGGGACTGGGCCTGCCTGACCCTCCCCACCCACCTGCTCTTGTCCCCTTCCTATCCCACTTCTAACTTCAGGACAAAACTCTGGCATTAGAGCCAGGATTGTTTGAGTTTTACTCGCCTGAACTAAAATGTTAGGAAAACGCCCCCGCATCACAAGGTTCTAGAGCCAAAGCCAAAAAATATCTGGTGCCCTATTTATTTTGAGCTGTCCCTTGAGCGCCAGGGCTGGGCAGGCTCTGTTACAGGGCTGAGGGGACCCAAGGGGACAGTGTACAGCTGCTAGGCTGCAGCTCACACGCCCTACTCAGGACATCTTTTCCCCCACTGCTGCTAAACACCGTTGACTCTGCTGCCTTCCAGGGAAGAACGTTTCCTTTTCCAGGCAAAGGCAGAAAAGCTCAAGACTGACTCAGTGCCAGCAAGGAGCACACTAAAGCTTGTGCCCCTGCTCACCAGTGCCACCACTGAGCAGCTGGGGAGAGAGGCACGGTCACAACTGACCTTTACTCAGCTTCATCTGTGTATAGTTTAGAAGTGTGCAGGAGTTGGCTGGTTATTTTTTACACCTCCTTTACTAGATGAATTCAAACCCACTCTAAAAACTTTTAAAGCCCCTTATTTTATTTGTCATGTGTGTTTGTGTGTGTGTACAATGGAGGAGGGAAAGAGGGCTAGTGTTCTTCCAACCATCTCTTCTTCCTTCCATTTTTGTTTCCTGCCTTCTCCTCCAAGGTGAGGAGTTATTTATTGAATTGTTGGATCAGTCTGAATTAGTTTCATGGGTGTTTGGTTGGTCAGCTGTTCATCATGCCTTCTCATTAGTAAACCAGTCATAAGCAGCCCCAAGCAAACTGCTGCAGTACCTTCTAAGAACCCAACAGGCTTTAGCCAAAATACTCTTGGAGCAGTGCCTTGCAAGGTGGCTGATGTAGCATTCTGGAAACGGATCTTCATGTCCCAAAACCTGAGGGACTCAAGCTCCTCAATCCCAGCATTGCCTCCATGGCTGGGAGTTGACAAGCTCAGCCCTGCACTGGCAATGCTATCTCAATCTTGCCATACCACAGCAGGCTGATAAGGAGCAGTAGTGGAGAGAGGAGATCCCAAAGCACAGCTCTTCTCCAGGGAGAAGCATTAGAGCCTGCTGTCATGTCACTGTCACATCACTGTTGCCAAAGGCCATCGGGATTGCTACAGCCTGCCACGCCTTGGCCCTGTGCCCAGTCAGAGCTCTGATTTGTAAATTACACTGAATTAACTCTGTGACTTCCATTCACCTGAACAAAAATAAAAGAAAACATTGGATTAAAAAAACCATCACAGCCTATGTTTCCAGTTCCTTTGTCCTGGAGACAGGGCATGCTGCTGGGCTTTGGGGAGTAGCTGGCACAAATACTGCTAAGAAGCAGATGATGGGATGTTAAGGAAAATGGGAAGTGGACTTTATGCTGGGATTTACACAGGAAGAGTAAGGCATCATGCTTCAGCCTGCTGGAGGAGAGATGTGCAGGTATGTGTGAGGTGACCAAACAGCCATTTCCAGGCTCTGTGGGAAGCTGATGGATGCTGAAAGCATACCATGCTTGCAGGAACCAAAACGCCACAGCAGGCCTGCAGCACAGAGCAGCGTGCACTGGGCTGAAATCCCCTCTCCTCAGTGCAGCTGTGCTTCTCAGTGTGTGCCCAGGTCAGCTGGCAGCAAGAAGTTTGCTAATGGACAATCACACTGACCTGCAGCAATGCCAGAAGCTCCTATTTGCAAAAGGCCATATGGCTGCATCTTCGACCCTGCCATCTGCCAGCTCTGCCATTCCCAAAGTTTTGGGGACAGGAACAGGTCATAACTGCAATGCAACACACATTGGCATGCTGCTGTTACAAGAAAGCTCCACCTCTGGGTGGATGGAAAGGAGTGACCTTTTTGTGGGTGGATTGCTGAACTCTGAGGCCTTGCATAGGCTAAAGGAGGCTCTGCTTTGTCATCTTCTGGTAGCCGCTGCTGTCTGCTTTCATCTGTGAAACAGCTGAGCAAAAAGGGATCCACTGTGTGGGTAGCACCTTGTAACAGCTTTATTCTGTCACCAGTTATGCACAAATTGCTCCTGCCTTCTGGCTTTAGGCAACAGGTGGTGCTGCCCCCTTTGGGTACAGACATAGATGAGCCCTTGAGATTCCGATGTCAAGAGTTCAGGAAGAACAGGTGGGAACAATTGGCACTTGTGTTTTTCTCTTGGTCTAGTCATGGGCATCGGATTTGTTCCCACCAGGGAAGTCTTTTGTCATGCTCACCCTTATTTCCTCACTTCTCTTCTTGTCAATGATCTCCATCTCACGAATTTTCTGTAAAGTACAAGGGGGCAGAGCTGAGCAGGGAGAAAGCCAGCAGTTTTTTCCCCCATCCTTTTCCCAGCCCCAAGATCAAAAGTTCCACTTCCCTGATTAAGTTACATGGAGAGATGAAAAGAGAGGCTAAAAACCTCTATCCTCCATTCCTCAAATTCCTGCTTGCCCTGTACCATGAAGGCAGTTTTCTGTCCCCTTCCCTGCTCAGGTATTGGAGGAGACTCTGTTTTAAGGTCTCTCCTTGCACTGTGTGACCAACACCACCAGGACCCCCATATGTACCTGTGAGATTTCAGTGAGGACAATGCTTTGATACTTCCTGCCCTGTCCTAGAGCTTCCATCTCTGCCAGGAATTCCCTCCTCTCCTGAACTTCATTCACCACTGATGGATGAAAGAAAACATTGTGGAAACTGGAATCAACCAAAAGGCAAGAAGACATGTTTCTCTCTAGATCTGAACCCCTCAGTTTCCAAGCTCTGCTTGAACAGTGGCCCATCAGGGGAGTGGTGGTATCTGCTATAACACTTATCTTGTACATGTCATCAAAATACTTCAGCAGTCCCTCATGCAATGGGCAGTGTCCCCTCACCCATCTTACTGCTTGCCAACTTGCAGGAACTTTGTAGTTTTCTTTCACAGTTACCTGTTGCTTATGGACAATTTAACCACTCTGTGGATGGAGTCAGAACCAGCTTAAAGCAACTGAGGTTCATTAGTTGGCATGCATCACCCACTGACCACAACCATCTCTGCTGCCAGGACCAGGATAGGCACAGAATGTTAGCAGCACAGACCTGCAGCCAGCTGGTCCAAATCTTGCCATGCTACAAAGTACACGGATGGGCATTTCAGGTGTGTCAAGGACAACACTCAGCTTGCAACAGGTTTCAGAAGATACAAAGCCTGGGTGAAGCCAGCTGTGCTTGCCTCACTGCAGCAGGGACCAAAGTACCCCTTCTGTACATATTATTCTAGCATGAGCCATCTTTCTGCTGCCCTGGCTAAAGAAGTGCATGCTGAGGTGCATGCACAAACATCGAAGATTGAAGATCAGAGAGGTATTAGGCAGGGTTTTGCCATCCCAGAATATTCTGCAATCCATCACTGCTCAAAATTCTGCTAGGCATTTAAGCTTTGCCAGTGTAACTGCTCTGATCTGGAGGTAATAGAAGCCATGGTCAGGCTGGCAAGTGTCCTAGTCTGTGTTGAGTTATGCTGGCTGGGAAAAGGACCCATGGTACCTGGGCTTCCTGCCCAGGTCACTCTGAATGTCTTCAGGGAATTCCCCTGCCAGCAAAGTTCATTTTGTGAGCTCAGCCCTGGAAGCTTGAATCTACCAGCAAACCTCTGCAGCATAAGCTGTGCTAGGACAGCTGTATCAGAGCGTCACAGCAACAAGTTCCTTCTCTTGGAAACTGAGCTTTGTGCCTCTTTCCACATGGGCTTCAGGTTACTGGCAACATGGCCTGCCACCTCAGCCCTGGCAGGGAGCTGGCTTCCCCTCTGCATTCCTCCAGGGTATGTAAAGACCTACATTCTTCAAAGCGGTCAGGCTCAGGGATCTCCTCTTCCTTTGTCTGAACACGAGCCTGCCTCTTGTTGCACTTTACCACATCCTTCCCTGTTGCTAAGATGTTTTGGAGCCTTTGCTTCTCCTTTTCCAAATCTCCTGTGAATGCCAAGGGAGAAAGAAATTATTATCAGCTCATCTCCTCCAGGAGGGGCCTGGCCATGCCCCTTCTCTGCTGGTGATGCCAGAGGAAGCACTAGGATAGCGCCAGCGCAGCCCCAGACTGGACTGCACAAGCAGCACACAGGCACAGAGCAGGTTTGAGTCACATTGATAAGCTACAAAATGACAGAGGGCTCCCTTACAGCCTGGGTTTAGCCAGTTGAATCAGCTGGTGGGTATTCAGTACCATGCTGACATCATGCCCACTGCAGGAAAGGGCTGGCCAGAGCAAAGTATGATAAGGCTTGAAGTTCAGACTGTAACCTGTGACACTTCTTACGTGCTCACCTCACAGCTCATAGATATCAATGGAACTCAGTCTCTGGCCTGTCACCTCCCAGGCCAGTAGGCAGAAGTCAGCAAGCATTGATGTAGATGTTCCCTCAGAGATGCATTTTTAAAGCTTCTTGGAAGACAGAAACTATGAAGATGAAAAGCAATTAAAGCACTCCCTGCTGCTGCTGAGATTGCATGCAGGGGATGGACAGAAAGGGAAGAGGAACAGGTTGCCATCATTTATTTATTCGTGGTGCTTGCTGACTTACGCCTTGCCTGGGGCTTGAATTTCTCTCGGATGTAGGCATTTCCTGCCTGGCAGGCCTTGGCAGGCCGGAGATGTGGTCTGGCTGAAAGCCTGCTGCGCTGACAGACCGGTGGGGAGAAAGCAGGCACCGCAAGCTCCGGCTCTTTGCTGGGTGTGGGGTGCAACTGGAGGGGCAGGGTATCTCCTCCTGGAGAACAAAGTGAAAATAACAGTAAGTCAGGCAGAGGACTCTGGATGGATATCACTAGCAGAACATCTCCCTGTTGATCCACTGTAGCACTAGGAGCAAAGACCCCAGGTGCCACAGATGTTCCCACTGGCTGTTGGTATGCACTGACACCACTGGAACTTGTTCCCTGGATGACCTTTGAGGACACCTCACCTGTACATCCCTGTGTACTGGCAGCAGCCATGCTGTTCTGAAACACTTGCCCATCCAAGCAGGCTGTGAGTGAATGTCCCTGTCTCATGGTGAGCAGCAAAAGCTCTTCAGCACAGCAAAGTGGTGGGAGGGAAAGCAAGAGGGCCTGCACTCACGTTTTGCACAGTCCATCAGGTATCGCCTCTGGAAATATGTTAGCTTCGATTCCTCCATCATCACTGTAAAACATGATGTAGAGGTGAAGACAGCAGCCCCAGGGGACTCCATGCCTCTCCTCTGGCAGTGGGGATGGGCTGGGGCACTCCCTCCCCAAAAGCAATCCCCCCTCATACCCAAAGGGGAAAATGCAGGTTTAGAATAACTGAATCATTTAGGTTGGAAAAGACCTTTAAGACCATCTAGACTTACCACTAAACCACGTCCTTACGCATGGAGGTTACACATCTTCTAAATACCTCCAGGTATGGTGACTCAACCACTTCCCTGGGCAGCCTGTTTCAATGCTTTACAATCCTTTTGGTGAAGAGGTTTTTCCTAACATCCAAGCTAAGCCTCCCCTGGTGCAACTTGAGGCCCTTTCCTCTTGTGCCATCGTTTGCTGCTTTGAAAAAGAGACCAACATCCTCCTCACTACAACCCCCTTTCAGGCAGTTGTGGAGAGCAATAGGCTCTCTCCCCAGTCTCTTCTCCAGAATAAACAAGCCTAGTTCCCTCAACTGCTCCTCATAAGACTTGTTCTGCAGACCCCTCACCAGCTTTGTTGCCCTTCTCTGGACATGCTCCAGCACCTCAGTGTCTTGCTTACACTTCAGCACCCCAGACTGAACACAGCATCCAGGCTGCAGTCTCACCAGTGCCCAGGTCCAGGGGCAATATCACATTCCTACTCCTGCTGGCCATGCTACTCCTGACACAGGCCAGCATGCTGGTGGCCTTCTTGGCTGGCTCATGTTCAGCCAGGTGTCAACCAGCACCCCCAGGTCCTTTCCTGCCAGGCAGCTTTTCCAGCCACTCTGCCTCAGGTTTGTAGTGTTGCATAGGGTGGTTGTGACCCAAGTGCAGGACCTGGCACTTGGCCTTGTTAAATGTCATACAGCTGGTATCAGCCCATCAAAGCAGCCTGTCCAGATCCCTCTGCAGAACCTTCCTACCCTTGAGCAGAACAACTCTCCCACTTAATTCAGTGTCATCTGCAGACTTAGAGAGGGTGTACTTGATCACCTCATCCAGCTCACTGATAAGGTAAGCAAGACTGGCCCCAAAACTGAGCCCTGAGGAACACTGCTTGTGACCAGCTGCCAACTGGGTTTAACTCTGTTCATCACAACTCCCTGGGCTCAGCCACCCAGACAGATTTCAAGACAGCAGAGTACACCTGTCTAAGCCATGAGAATGCTGTGGGAGATGGTGTCAAAGGCTTTACTAAATCCAAGTAGACAACATCCACAGCCTTTCCCTTGTCCTCATCCACTAGGCAATTCACCTGGTCATAGAATGAGATCAGGCTGGTCAAGCAGGACCTGTATTTTATGAATCCATGCTACCTGGGCCTGATCCCCTGGTTGTCCTACATGTGCCATGTGGGTGCACTCAGGATGAACTGTTCCACAATCTTTCCCAGTACTGAGGTCTGGCTGACAGGCCTGTAGTTCCCTGGAGTCTCTTTCTGGCCCTTCTTGTAGATGAGGATCACATTAGCAAGCCTGCAGTTGTTCAGGATCTCCCCTGTTAACCAGGACTGCCAATAAACGATGGAGAATGTCTTGGCAAGCTTCTCCACCAGCTCCCTCAGCACTCTCAGATGAATCCTATAGATTTGTGAGGTTCATAAACAGTAATGGGCAATAGCCGGAGGGAGTTTCCTAGAGATGTCCTTAACCTGGGCCCCTGGGAAGCAGCAGACTTCCCCGTGGAATGAATCTGGTCAGCAAATGGGGCCTTTGGTGGAAGCAGCCATAGTGTGTGGGGCTGAGTGATACCCAAGGGAGCCCCCTGGATAGACCTTCATCAACACCATCATTCGCCTGGTCCTCAAGTTCCACAGCCCCTCTATCTGTTGTAACTGTGAAGGTGAGGGAGGCCAGGAAGGGACTTGCCAGCCACCCCGAGCAGAAGCCTGTTTCAATTCCCCTTCATCTCTTAGTTCCCTTTTTCTGCCTGGTGGCAAGAAGGTCCATGGTATTCGAGGTGTGGCCTCAGCACTGCCGAGTGCAGGGGCACGTCCACATCCCTACTCCTGCTGGCCACACTACTCCTCACCCGGGCCAGGATGCTGGTGGCCTTGGAGGCCACCTGGGCACCGCTGGCTCCTGTTCAGCTGGCCGTCAGCCAACACTCGCAGGTCCTTTTCTGCCGGGCAGCTTTTCAGCCACTCCGCCGCAGGCCTGTAGCGTCGGCTGGGCTCGCTGTGACCCAAGGAGAGGAGCCGGCACTTGGCTCTGAAGACTTCAGACGGGGTGGCGCCGCTAGCGCCAGGCTCGCCCGGTTCTCCCGCTCCCGCCCGGGACAATGGCGGTGGATGCTTCACCCCTGCCTGGGGAATCTCCTCCCTGCAGCGGCAGCCGCGGGGGCAGGACGGGCCGGATCCCACGGGTGCGCGGGGAATTCGAGCAGCAGGCTTTGACCCCAGCGCCGCTCCGCCGTACCTCTTAGCAGCTCCCGGGTCCCGGGGCTGTACCGGGCCGGCCCGGCAGCACCACCGCCGCCGTTCCCCCTTGCCACCGCCGAGCTCCCGAGCCGGCACGCCTGCATAGCAATAAGCGGAGCCCCGAGAGGGAAGGGAGGCGGGGAAAGCGGCGGGGAGTACACACAGAACGCACCGCGTCACCCTGGCAACGGCGCCGGTAGCGCCGGGGCACTTCCGGCGGCGTAAAGGCGAGCGCCCGGAAGTGGGCGGCACTTCCGGCCGGCAGGGAGGTTTTCAGCCAGCAGCGGGGCGGCAGCGGGCCGGCGGCATGTCTGACAACGAGGACAAGTGAGAGCGTGGTCGACCGGGATGGGATGGGAAGAGGAGCTGGAGCAGGGCGGCGGCGTGTCGTGACCGAGGCTTCGGGTCGGGTCGGAGGCTGCGGCGGGGCGGCCCGGCCCGGCCCGGCCCGGCCCGGCCCGGCCCGTGTACGATGTGCTTGTCACTTCCACAGCTTTGACGGAGACGACTTCGACGATGTGGAGGAGGATGAGGGCTTGGAGGACCTGGAGAACGCGGAGGAGGTATGTGTTCCGCGGACCACCGGGCTGGCTGGCCCGGGCAGGCTCCGCCGGTACCGCAGGCCTGCGTGTCGGCCAGGCTAGGTGGTCGCTGGGCCTGGGGAGGTCTCAGGAGCTCTTCCAGCACTGAGGCCTCCGTGACGTGCACAGCTGAGCTGCAGCGCTGGTCTGCCTTCCCCAGGAGGGACAGGAGAACGTGGAGATCCTCCCCTCAGGAGAGCGGCAGCAGGCGAACCAAAAGCGGATCACTACCCCCTACATGACCAAGTACGAGCGAGCCAGAGTCCTGGGCACTCGTGCCCTCCAGATCGCGTGAGTATGCCACTCCTGATTGCCAGGTGCTCCACAGCGTCCTCCACACTTCCCAGTGAAAGTTGCTCTCCTCCTTCCTTAAAAACTGCTGGATCTCATGACAGCCAGCCTTATAGAGCACTGCCTTGGTCAGCACTAAAGCACAGGATCATAGAATGACTTGGGTGGAAGGGACTTTAAAGATCATCTAGTTCCAACCCCTCTTCCATAGACAGGGACATCTCCCACTAGACCAGGTTGCCCAAGGCCTTGTCCAGCCTGGCCTTGAACAGTTCCAAGGAGGGAGCATTCACAATTTCCCTGGGCACTGTTCCACTGTCTCACCACGCTTACTGTAAAGAATCCAGTCTAAATCTACCCTCTTCCAGCTTAAAGCCATTAGCTCTCATTCTGTTGCTACAAGCCCTTGTGAAGAGTCTATCCACAGCTTTCTTGTAGTCCCCTTTCTGTTACTGGAAAGCCTTTATAAGGTCTCCCTGGAGCCTTCTCTTCAGGCTGAATAGCTCTAGCTCTTGTGGCCTGCCACTGTAGGGAGAGTGCACCAACCCTCTGATTGTAGAGCTCTTAGTTGCAAGTGACAAGCTGATCCTGGCTTCTGCCTTTCCTAAGGGAGTCAGTGGCAGCTGGAAAGCTCAGAACTGGTTTGCCAGAGCCAGCATTGAAGTGTGGAGTGCTCCAGAACATCTTCAGCTCGTATCACAGGGCTGGAGAACTTGGGAATGGAGTAATCAGCTTGAAATCTATTTTAAGTGCGGTTGTCACAGTGTAAGTTTACAAAAGTACTTGAAATAGTGAGGCCTCGTTTATAACAGGTAGTAACACATCCTATTGTAAGTATCTCTCAGGCTGACTGCTCTCAGCTTCACCCATTTACCTGTCTAGACTTTGTGTTAGTAATACTTAGCTAAAAGTTTGGCACTTTTTTTGTAAAACTGCTTTGTGATCGAGGTTACTAGGCCGTGGCATGTCTCTTGAGTTTCATCTTGGTTATATCCACTCTTAAAATAATGTTTCTCTTCTACATCATTTACGAGCTCCTAGACATTCATCAGATCTTTCCTTAATCATCACTCTGCCAAGCCGTTCTTTGCACAGGCTTCACTCTGTGGAGCTGTTTTCTGTGGATTTTTACAACTGGTGGAAGGCCAGAAAAATGGTGGGGGATGAGGTGAGCCCGTACCAGGTCTTTGACCCAAAACACTGGTGCTTGGTTCTGCTTCACCTGCGTATTCTGCCTTCGTTGCTGAACCTAGGCCAGCAGCAGCCCCCAGTGGCCTTACCCATGCATAACACAGACTTTCTGTGCCGCCCCTGTCTAACGGGCAGGTGTTGTCACCCGTGTTTGCTCTGCTGTCACAACCTCTGTGAAATGCCTTAATTTATTTTTTTTTTTTTATTTCCTAGAAGCAAATCCAGACTCTTGCACATCCCCAAACAATGCCTGGAAGGTGTGAGCAAATGAGAATGGAAGAGAGGTGCTGGAGTTGCAAGGGGCATGCTAACTTTGCAGTGTTTCCACTCTCTTTTTTAAATTAATTTTAGAACCATTCTTTTCCTCTTATTTAAGTACAGCAGAGATTGATTAGCATGGTGGATCTGACCAGCTGTTGAGTCAGTTGGTCAGCAGTGGCTGAGGAATGGGGTAAGATAAACATTCTCACATAAAAGCTCACTCTGTTACCACATGGGGGAATTTTCTCCTTGAAGTGTATAAGAACAAATCAGACTTGCCAAGGTGTTGTCCCATCCTCCCTCTTTACTGGCTGCTGTCTGAGTGACATGGATAGGCACGTGCTTAGCTGTCCCTCTTTTCTGTATGTTCACTCAAATGATTGTTGATGTCCTGTGCTAGGATGTGTGCCCCTGTGATGGTGGAGTTGGAAGGAGAAACAGACCCCTTGCTGATTGCCATGAAAGAGCTCAAGTAAGTCCCAGGCTTTGGTGGTAAGGATACTGATTTCCATAAAGCCAGCAGTCCTCGTGCCAGCATTTAGCAGTTCTTTCCAAGACAGCCTTGTCTTCCCCCAGTAACAGTGAGCACTACAGTTGTTTTCTCTTTTTTTCACCTTGGGACTTCAATGCAGTTGCTGTCTCCCATCCTAGTTGCTCATGTAAAGTACTGCTGATTAGGAGTGCTCTGACCCCTTTGCATCAGAGTCCAGACGTTCTTTATTGCTATGATGAGAACCCAAGGTCCTCCTCTTTCTGAAGGCAGTTTCATTCCCTGAATGGATTTGAATTTGAAGCAGACAGCTGAACAGACCTGTGCTAAGTGAAGTGCCAAAGATCAAGTACAGGTCAGGCTGGTGACGTGGAGACCCTGTTAAGAATGGTCTTTTCCCACACCCTTGTGTGCTTGGCTTTATTGTGCTTGTGAGGAGGCATGTCCCTTGCTTACAGAAAGATAAATAAATCCTGCCTATCAGTGGTGGCTTTTGGGTGACCATTTACAGACCCACCTTTCCACAGCAGAGCTCTGCTGGCCCAGTTTCCCTGCATGGTTAGTGGCCTAGATCACATGCAGGTAGCCTTCACTCAGAGCAGCTGGACTCCATTACTGATTAAGTGGCTGTTACTGAACTGAATGGTCCCCTGCTCCTCCAGTTTCTCAATATGTTGCACTTGCTCTTGCAAATTTATATCCATTGTACAGCTCTCTTTATCATTGCCAAAAGCTTCTTAGGTCATTTTTCTGTCAGATCTCCAAGCTCCATCCAAGTTTTTCTTGTCACTAAGTGAGCATGAGCTCTAGAAAGTAAGTCAGAGTGTGACAAAGTATAGTGGCATCCTGGTCTGTGCCAAAATTAAGCTGTAAGCCTTGGCAAGAGGGAGCTGCTTCTGGAAAAAACAGCAGCACTGCATGTGACCATTAAAGAGGTTGTATGACTTTTCAAGTGATACAATTGAAACCTGATGCTGTAGATAAATTTCAGGCTGCTGATGTTCTGCTGACTTAAATCTGCTTCCATTAAGTTGAATGGAACTCAGCATTTTCTTGTTTTCTGATTGGAAGCCCTGTTAGGAGATGCTGTGCTCTGCCACAGCTGTACCAGCTTTTGGCACTTTAATAGTCTCTGTTCCATGTATCCTTAAAATGTGACTGATGCTTTCAGGTTGCAAAATACTCTGTAAATACTGGTTTGTTGTGAATGTTCTCAGAATTCTCTCACTTTTGTAGCGTCTTGTGGGGAAAAAACTCCTGTCAAACAGACTGGATTTGTTCTTCAATATTTTTTTTAATTTTTTTTTTCTCTCCTGTGTCTGTGTGAGATCATGGAATATTAGAATGCACTGGGTTGGAAGGAAACCTCAAAGGTTGTCTTGTCCAGCCTTCCTGCAGTGAGCAGGGACACCTCCAGATTAGTTGGTGTTGTCTCATAGTGTGTTCAGATCCCAGGGCTCAATGCCTGCAGTAGCAACAGGCCTTGCATAAGCCCTTGGTTGTTTCAAGTCTAAGGACACTCAGTGCTTTGCACCTAGATGTTGTTGGGATTTCCTTCCATCCTATAACAGCAAATCACTGGTGCTGCACAGATCACTCAGTTAAACCTGATGAGCTTAGTGAAGCTCCACAGTGCTTCAGTTCCCATTGCCTGCTGAAGTGGTGTAGTGAAGGCTTTGTTCATCTCTCTGTCGTCTCTTCAGAGCCCGCAAGATCCCCATAATCATCCGTCGTTACCTACCAGATGGGAGCTATGAAGACTGGGGTGTGGATGAGTTAATTATCACAGACTGAGCAGCCTCCAGCCATTGTTTTGGATCTTTCCTTCTCCAGAGATGTCTCTATTTTTGTTTATATATGTGTAAATAAATTATGAACCTCTCCATTTCAAGTTAAACATATTTGGTTTTTGTTTTCCCCTCCCACTTTCTCTTTCATCTCAGTCCTACATCCCCAAGAGAAGACTTCTTTCTTCCTGCTCTCTGTCAGCTTGGTCATCATTCTGTCTGTGTCATGGGCTGTATTAGTAAGATTTGGGAGCTGAGCACTGTGCTTTTCTTGGCCCTACCTTTTAGCTGGTCTAAAGACTGCAGTAGCTACTTCCTCCTCCCCCAGCATGTTACAGGACTGATAGCAAGTAAAACTCCTGTTGTACAAAAATGCTTTTGCAGGTACTTTGGCTTCAGAAAGACTTCAGCCCTCCAACCACGTCCCTTCTTAAAACGGGAATGCTGAGACACCTCTGCTGCTTCCCCCTAGACAGTTGGGCCTTTGTGCCTTTCACAGGTTGCTGTGGAAACCCCCAATTTCCTCTCTGGCCAGGGCTGGCTGTGGGGCTTCTCAGGAGTATCGGAGAGCAGTTCTCATCAAATCACCTATTGTTTGCCTGCTCCTGCTGCTTATCAGAAGTGGGGATCCCCTTTCAGTGGCACTGCCGCAGCCGGAAGCGCGGTCGCCGCTTGCAGCTCCACCAGCTCTGCAGTTGCAGGTTGTTGCCACGCTTGCTGCTTGTGCAGCCATTCTCTGGCACACGGTGGAACTGATGGTCCAGGGTGTGCTCTCCAGCCATCTCAGCTGTACGTACTCTGGTGGTTCCTACAGTGGCACAACAGGAGTTAAATCCTAGAGCTGCTTTCATCTGTAATGCAATGAAAGAAATCAGTCATTTGTCCCCTTCAGGTACCTATGCTTTTGCCTCTGATGTGCAGGGAGGTTACATGCTCAAGTCAGGAGTTGGGCGGATGCATTATAATCTGCAAGGGCTTTCAGCCACTACATAGTTTTCATGTCTTGATCTGCCTGCTCTGAGGCTCTTCCCCTGTGTGAGGAAGGTGTGATCTCTTGAGCAGAACTCACCAAGTCTCTCTCACTTGCATTATTAAAGCATGTTCTTGGAATTTTTGTTAGTTTATTTTCAAGAGATGGCGAGGGAGGATGCACCTCTCCTATGGTCTTTGCCTGACGCTCATTTTTCCTCTTTGCAGTGTTCTAGGAAGAATATTTCTAACTAGTTTCTGATAAAGCTTATGCTTATTTATGAAGTGTACCTTCTCTGTGCTGTATGTATGGTCGGTGCCTGAACATGAGCATCTGTGTCCCAAAGGGAATTTATATCCACCTGCCTGGGAACTCAGCTCACATAACTAGCCATGAATGTCATCCTTTTACTGCTCCCTGTAAAAGCTGTAGTCCATCCTTCTTCTGTTGGCATGCACAGCAGGGGCTGGTTTTGAAGGTGATAATGCGAAAGCTGAATGGGTCTCTGGGCCAAAGGACAAGTCGCAGGGAATGTGGAGGTGCTTGCAGGTGTGGGAAGGAGGTTGACTGTCACCCCCTTCTCCCCCCAGATGCTTCCTGGTCCAGGCCATCCTTACTAAGAAAAGGTTAATTTGCAGCACTGTGGCCTTCAGCCTTCTCCCCCCACCCTGCATGGAATCCTTTAATCACGTTGGTGCGGTGAAATTTCAGCCCTGAAATGGTGCCTTTGTGCGATCCTTTCGGCGTCTGCCATGGAGCGCGGGGGTCTCTTTTCTTGTCCCTTTTAAAAAATTGTTTTAAATGGCTTCTTTGTTCCCTCCCCGCCTCCCCTCCCCAGCCTTGCATCTGTATCAGATACGATTAAAGGGATAGGGAAGGATGCCGGGCCAGCTCCTGCTAGGCTGCAGAGGAGTGGTTAACCCATCTGTTACCAGTGACATTCTCAGTCCTGTCTTTAGTTGTGGCAACCCTCCTAAGATGAAAGGAGGCATCCTCTCCCACTAGAGAATAAGCAGAGAGAGGATGAGCAGAGCTCATTCACTTTCTTAATTTGCTTTTTTTTTTGAGAGCTGGAGAAGGCTGTTTGCGTTTTCCCACTTTGGTGTTTCATCCACACTGTTCTTTCTCTCTCTCACACCTGTGATCAGTTCTCCTGTCCCTAACTTCATCATGGCTAACCTTCTTCCACACACATGCTCCTGACCTGCTCCACAGTGCAGTAGTTCCCTTCTGGACTCTTCCCACAACCAGAGGTAGAGATTTCTTCTCCAGTGAATGCCTACAGTCCTCTCTCATGGATCTCTTTAACTGTCATCAGCCATTGTTAGATCCATTCAGCTGTTGTGCTGCTGATGCTCTTGATCCTATACAGGACTTCATCTAAATAGTGCTGAGTTGTAAAAAGTTTTGATGGTGTTCCAGAGTCCTGCTTACTCTCCTTACCCATAAAATATTTAGTGAAGACAGACTCACTGGATCAATCACAAAGCATCAGCATTGAAATTCTTTGGACTCAATTTGTAGTTGTTAACTGGGATTGGGATCCTACCTTGCTGCCACTGGCCTTGAGAGATGTTCTTAAGGAGACCAGTATCTGCTGTATGTTTTCTTTCCAAACACCTTCAGGACATAACTACACCCAGGATGTCTTCTTCACCAGGTAAGATGTATACATCTGTTCTTGGGTATGCTCTGTGTGCTGTATTTAGGTTCTTGCTTGTAGAAGGCAAGAGGCTGGGGGTTTGAGTTCCTAGAGAGAAACTAATCACAGAATTGTTTTGGTTGGAAGAGACCTCCAAGGACGTTGAGTCCAGCCATCAGCCTAAGACTACCATGGCTGTTAAACCATGTCCCAAAGTGCCACGTGTTTGTTGAACACACAACTGCTTCCAAAATACACAAGTTTGTGTATGTGGGAATGCTTTATTTTGAAAGTATTCCATCTGCCACCTGCTGATGAGGAACCAAGAGAGGAAACCCCACTGCCCTGTTCTGCAGAGCATTAGCAATTGCACTAAGAAATTACTGCCTGAAGCCCTTGCAGAGCAGTGCTGTTCTGAATTGCACATGCTCAGTCTTAGCTGAAGAGCAGAAATCAATGTGATTGCATTTCTTACTGAAGGAATGACTGCAGCTGGGGCGTGAACAGAAGATGTTTCATCTCCATGAAGGAGTCTGGTGAGCCTGTCAGAGCTCTGCCTGTGTCCTTTTTGTGACAGGCAGAGGAAGGCCGTGAACCAAATCCATGTAGTGGTTGCATGACCCATCATAAACTTAC
Organism: Ramphastos sulfuratus; assembly: GCA_013399055.1. Taxonomy (NCBI): domain Eukaryota; kingdom Metazoa; phylum Chordata; class Aves; order Piciformes; family Ramphastidae; genus Ramphastos; species Ramphastos sulfuratus. Next base: position 154,340 of record WBNM01022005.1, on the reverse strand, counting down.
TGGAGGAGAAAACAGACTTGCAGGAAAGAGGTAAAAAAACCCCAGACAGGTTAAAATGAAACTTTTAAGTTTATTATTCCATATGTTTAATGCAGAGTTAATGGTGCTAGGACAGCAAGGAGACTGGGGAAGGGGAGGTGGGTGAGGAAGGTGCTACCTGCATAAATAAGGGGACAGGGCTGGAAGAGGTTACATGCATACGAGAAGCAAACATTCTACATCTTTTCAGACACCACAGTATAAGTCATCCATAGCTAAGGGAGGCAGGAAGGGCATCTGACAGTCCTATCAGCAGAGGGATTCAGTCCATGTTGGGTCAAAGTGTTTTATCTTTCTAGACTGGAATACCCACTGGAAGGTCCCACAACACATCTGCGATCAACTGCCAGGAGTCATCTTTTCCTGCAGCAACTTTTGTGCCAGTTCACTCCCTGACTTGAGAAACCACCCCAGTCCTGGTGACAGAGGAGAAATAAGTAGTCCTGGGGTGATGGGCTGAAAACAGGAGGTTGATCAGAACTGTGAGAGCTGGTCAGTTCCAGTTTGAAACCCTAACAAGAAAAGAAATTTCTTTTCACCATAATAGGTTTCTTTTCTTTACGCTCATCCATGCTCAGGTGTGTGTCTCCCTTGCTGAAAGCCCCAGGAGTATCTTTCCATCCTCAGTGCAGTTAGGAGGGAGGTGTTGACTGACTGGAAGATGTGATGAATAAACAAGTGGGGGTGCACACGCCATCAGCTGTAGTGTGGAGTGGGGCCTCAAAGAGAGTGTCGGAATCAGCTCAGGGTCTTGGCAAGTGCATAGAAGCTTTCTTGGTGCCTCTTCGTTTTGGGCAAGCACAGTCAGATACAGAAGAGAAACAAGTGTGCTCTGAAGTTGTTTGAGATACTGAAGACATTAGAAAAGACTGAGATGCCAGAAATGCCAGACATGAACAATACAGGATAATCATAAGAAAGGAGGATTCACCTACAGCACCTTAATGATTCACTGGTCCTTCCTCAGCTCTCCTGCACCTCCACACATGAGCGTGCACACACACACAGAGGCTGTGATATGAGTAACACTTAAGTAACACTAAGACCAGCAATGCAGTTCTTGAGTGGTATTCAGGCAACCCTGAAATCTCCGTGCAGGAAAGAGTGTGAGATTAAACAGAGAGAAGGGGTGGAGAGGAGAGACAGGGACAAAAGCTAGGATGCAGCTTTTGAAATCAGCAGGAAAGCAAGCACAGGCTGGTCTTCCAATGGGGTTCGAGATTCGTGCATGTGTGAATCTCAGGCAGGACTGCTGCACGATGCTGATGGCAAGGAAGGCAGCCATGCCCTCCTCACTGCTGCTACTCCCACGACATGTTCACCAAGGCTGAGCAACTGCCCTTTGCCCGCAGCAGGTGACAAAGCGTTGGCCATTGTGGCCCGTTGGAAACCCTTGCTAATGCGCTGGAGCAGTCTGAAGAGGGGGAAGGAAAGGACAGTCTCTGTCATTGTACAGTCCAGGGTTTGCACAACGAAACCCACCACAAACCAGTCAGTCCATTTCTAGAATCCTCCTCATCTAGAAGGCCAATAAAGTGTCACAAGCCAGTCGTGTGGCCTGCGTGAAGTCGGTAAAAGGCGAAAGGACAAAAAGCCTTCCTGTAGGCGGGTGAGCCAGCGATAGCCGGGGACAAGAAAGGCACCTCTGTGTGCTCAGTGGGTTTTGGTGGCTCTATGGCACTGAGTGACCTCAGAGTTCAGAGACTCTTCTGCCTGTGCTGATTCTTCTGAGCCTTTCCATCGCTGCTTCGGTCACCGTTCCTCATTCTCTATGGTCTGGAGAGAGTTGTGTACACAGGCTGTTCCCAATGTGTAGGGCTGTGAGACTGTGGCACAGAGGGTGCAGGGTCAGAGATGGCAGTGTAAAGGGGACGTTGGGAAGGTCCCATATAGGAGAAGGCAGAGTAGAGGCCAGAGGCTTGGGTGGAATGGCTGTAGTAGGGTCCCGAAGGCTGATGGTCTGGGTAGTCAAACTGTGGCCTGGAGATGGAGGGGAAGGCTGAACCGTAGTGGGGAAGACTCAGGGATGTGTAAGCTATCTGGGAGGTGGAGGGCTGGTCGGTGTAATGACCTCCAGGGGCAGACCCCTCTGTTTTCACCTGGGCCTTGGAGTCCACCACTGAGGAGGTGGCAGTGGACAAGGATACTCCATGCTGCTTGGAGATCCAGGCAGAGTGTCCACTGGCTGCAGCCAGGGCGCTCCCAAGGCCATAGCCAGCAGCCGCCGCTGCTGCATAGCCCCCAACATGGCCCGGGTGGCCGGCGTGTCCGTTGGGAGGCAGGTACTGGTCAAATTCATTGACATCGAAGGTCTCCATGTTGGACATCACTTCATGGCTGATCTCCCCAATGTCCACATTGCCAAAGTCAATGTGTGGCTTTCCCCCTTCCCCCAGGGAGCGTCCTTCTCGTTTGGAGTCAGCTTTGCCTGCCTGCAGCTCAGTCTTAGGGGTGGTAGGAGGTGTGGGGGGCCCGTGGCTCTGACCTGTGATGTGAAAAATGTTTTGAGGAGGAAAGAGAGAGAAGAGGTGAGTCATTGCTTTATGCCTGGCTTTGTACACAGCCCAGCTCTGTTCCTCCCAGTATGCCAGCAGCTGTCCAGCTGGAGGCTTCACTGGAGGGAGAGAGAAACAGCCAGTAAAAACCAAACCTTTCTATATCATCCTGTGGAAAAAGAAGGAGGGTGCAACAATACCTTGCCTGAGCACAGGAGTGCAAGTGCCCTTGAAATCTAGGCATGTCCTCACACTGCTGATCCCAGCAGAGTTTGCTGGGTCACAAGTAAGGTGGGAGCCACATCACTAAGGCTTTCACTATAATGACTCTGAGTTGTTTGTAACCTGTCAGTAAGTTCCCAGAGACCTGAGACTCACCTGAGGAGTGTTCTGGATGACCATCAGACATCGGTGACCCTTCGCCGGGATGCCTATGATCCAGGTGAGCATTCTTGTAGTGAGCCTGGATGGCAGCAGCCCCTCCAGCCTCCCCCTCCACCTGACCTTCTCCCTCGCCTTGTGTGGCCTTGCCATTTTTCCGCCGGCGGGGCTGGTACTTGTAATCAGGGTGGTCCTTCTTGTGCTGCATCCTCAGCCGCTCTGCCTCTTCGATAAAGGGCCGCTTGTCGCTTTCGTTTAACAGCCTGCAGAGGCCAAGGTGGTAGAGAAGAGAAGAGGAGAAGGGCAGGTATGTCACAAAAACCCCACACGTATACACAGTATCAGGGGACGTAAAGCCAGCATGTAAATCCAGGCATTGGGCTGTTGCCCCATTGAAGTTATTTCCCAGAACAACAGGAAGAGTTTGGAAGTGTTTGAGTGAAGACAGCCATGTTTACCTTCTCCTCATTAATTCTGAAGCCCTGATGCTAGCTGGTGCCAGTGCTGGGTTCCCCTTTCCCAGGTGCATGATGCTTCTCAGCTCAGTAAGTTCAACAGCCTCTCTTACATTGCCCAAAGGCCGAGCACAGCTTTTCACAGCCATGTAAAATAAAGCTGGGGAAGCTGCTTCCAAAGGCTGGGCAAATTAAGGGTAGTTGGGATCGTCCTTCAGGCTAAGTCAGTGTTGCACACCCTAGCTATCTGCAGTGCTGCCTCACACGTCTCTTACTCTTCCCCAGACTATTTAATCCAGTTGAACCTCCCACCTCTCCACAGGTGCTGCGCTAAGTTTGAGGATCTCCTGAGCACAAATAGCAACAACTGGTCTTGGTTCCACAATACCCATGTTCCCGTGTGGGGCTTGCTGGGACTTTAAGTATCTTGCAATATCCTAGAAGGGAATTGAAGAAGTAAAGGCAGGGAAATGGGGTCTTCTGCTGTTCCTGGAGCTACTGCTCACCTTAGACATGAATAATGCAAAAGGCTGAAGCACAAAGGAACAGCCCTTCTTGAACTTGGGTGAGCAGTTGTAAAATATCTAGCTGCCACATTGTAGGAATAGACAAGCTTTGGTATCTGGATGAATGGCACTGCAGAAATGTCAGGTTCTTCTCTGTGTTCCTGCCAGACCACTTGCTGCTCTAATAAGGATGGGGCCTTAGAGGAATGGTGAAATGTGCAGGTAGGATGGCTCAGAGCACTTGAAGATAAGATCAACCTCACTGCTCAAGCTGGAAACACATCAGTTTAATGACTTTTCCCCTCAAATATTCTTGTGACTCAAGGTCATCTTGCTTCCAACCAGGAAGCAGTGCCTCCAGACAGGACCAGTCTTCACATACCTTGCAGCTCTAACAGCCAACAGAAATTGCAGGGCTCCCAAAGGACAAAAAAATACTCAGATGTCAACGTCTTTTTCTCCCCAGCAAAAGAACTACCTGGGGATGAGGCTGTGCCAGGGCATGAGGCTGTGCCAGAACCTTGATACCCCTGAAGCCCTCGGCACTGAAATCTGACCATTTCTGTTAAGATGTAGGCACTGAGGATGATACAAAGGCCTGAGCTGGCCTGAAAAACTGAATACAAAGAGGAGGTTTTGGCTTGAGCACACAGATAAATCTAGCAGGGAACCATAGAGGTCACCAGCAAGTATAGGTTAGTTCCTAAGTTGTCTTTTTCCCCTGGTCCTTGTGCATCCCCTCGGCTGACAGCCAGAAGGTGTGTGGCACGGGCTGGAACCTGTTACAGTGTTGACCTGGGTTCACTCCAGGCAGCCTGAGCAGGTCGCAGCCGCACACCACATTCCTCCACTGCCTTAATCTTGGAGATTAAAGCAACTGAGCAACCATGAATCCAACACCAGCTTTCCTGTCTCCCTCCCACCACCACACACCATGCTTACACGTCCCAGAGGACTCTAATCCCTCAGCCTGCACTGCTCCAGACAGTCCTCCGAGGGTATATCATGGCCAAACCTCATAGGCATCACAGCCTGGGAGGTGATCTTACATTGGCAAAAACATTTCATGTCCATGGGAGATGGGAGAATAGAGGCAAAACCTGCAAGCCTTGCAACCTGGGACACTTCACTTGCTCGCAGCCCAGGTAGTGCTAAAGCTAATAAGATGCTGTGGTTGGGAATGGAAGGTCTCTTTCTATGTGGGCACCTCTTGGAGTGAGAGAGCTGTAGGCTGCACAGCCGGCTTTGACCTGCAGGGCGAATTCAGAGCAAAGCCTCCTGCAGAGATCCATCTCGTGGATAGCATGAACCAGAGCTGCTCAAGGCTATGCAGGAGACAGATCCCTGCCCTCTGAGCGATGCCTGAGTACCTCACCTCTCCCCTTGACAGCAGCCCATGGGCAGTGCCACTAGCAGGACAATGCCAAATCTGCTCCCCATGTCTTTACCTTCTCCTTTCCAAGGCTGCCTGCTCGCTCCTCCCTCCCACTGGGATCAGAGCTCAAATCGGCTTTAGCAAAGTGAAACTGGTGCGAGCAGGCAAAGGCCAGGAGATTTGGGGGGATTTGGATTTCACTTGCTTCCTGCCCTCCCCCTCGTGCCCCCTACTCTCCCTGGGCCACAGCGCAAAGGAATCTTGCACGAGCAGAGAAGTTATGGATCATAGAACAAAGCCCTTCATGGGGCTTATCTAAGCTCTTGCTACCCTCCCTGACACCAAATGTTCACCCCCAAGCTGAGGGGAGAGGGGCAAGCAGCCAGTGCCCCACTCTGGGAGGAGAAAGAAAGGACAAAGTCATTCTGCCTGCCTCTTGCAGCCTCTCCTTCTGCCATCTGGCATTGTACCATGCTGTGTGCCAGGCAACTGGCTCAGTGGCCAGAGGCCTGACCCTGTGCTGGAACTCAGCTGCTGATGAGTCAGTGCAGTGATGGAGTTGGGCACTGGGGCTGATGTAAGGCAGGGGTTGGCTAAGAGCAGAAAGCAGTTACGGGGGTTCTCCTATGCATCCGCATGTCCAGATTTTGTGGGCACGACCCTGTTCCCTGGGTACTGCCACCTGCTTGTGAAGATCCCTCCATCAGATCCCCTCACTCTTCCTGACTAAGCCTTCCTCCCCTTCTTCCCATGCTTCGCTTGTGTTCAGCCCCAGAGGTGGTGCTGGCTGGCGTTCTGGCCAAGAGTCATGCCGACATTTTCAGCAGCCAGCCTCCATTTGAGAGCAGCTCTCTGCCCCACCCCAGGGAACAAAAACAGCCAAGGCAAGATTTCATGGCTGCCAAGCACAGGAACCCTCATTTCTTATTTTTTAGTACTTTGGGTTCATTGACTGCACAGCTCACATACCCTAACAGCCACAGACTGGGGAGGTGGTGGGGCCATATTCCCCTCAGCACTGCATTTGGAGCCAGGTAGTGAGGCCACTGGGACATGTCCTATAGCCCTTCCCAACGAGGGCTGAGCTCCATGGAGGACATGGCGATGGCACAGAGCTGGAGCAAACGCTGGGCCATTGCAGGCCATTTTGTAGAAGAGCACAACACTGGGCTTGTTGCTCCATCTGCTCTTTGCCTTTCAAGAATATTTCCCAGCCTCTGCCATACTCACTCAGCACCAATCACAGAATTACAGAATGGTAGGGGCTGGAAGGGACCTCTAAAGATCATCCATTCCAACCCCCCTGCCAGAGCAGGATCACCTATACCAGATCACACAGGAACACATCCAGACAGGTCTTGAATTATCTCCAGAGAGGGAGACTCCACAACCCCCCTGGGCAGGCTGTTCCATCTCTGAGGATGTGGATGGTTTAATGGTTGTCTGCAAGAAGCCTCCTTGCTCACCAGCACTTGCCTGATGTGCCCTTTATCTGTATAAGCTCAGAGCAGTCCAGGTGGAAATAAGTCACCCACATTTTCCAGAGGGACCAGTAATGTAGGCTGTTTGGGTCTGGATGACTGCTTTGTAAGGGCAGGGATACCCTTTGCAGGGCTCCTCATCACATGTTTGAGATAAAACCATACAGAGCAGAAGCTGGCTGCTCACAGTTATGCCAACATATAGGAGATATATGTTGAGGACAGAACAGATGAGGGTAGCGGGAACCTCAGTGAAGGAAGGTCCAACTATACCACATCTAGAAAGCAAGGCCCAGGGCTACTATCCTTGTAACCTCTGGACCACCTCTTCTGAACTTTTGTTGCATGATATTTGGCCTCCCAGTACTCACAGAAAAACACACACATATGGTCCTACCCAGGCCAGACACCAGCCTCATCCATAACCCAGCTTACTCTGCTGTATGGTCTCCATAGGGGCTGACACAACCTTGGAGAGCCACAGCCTGTGTTAGGGACACATGGGAGAAGAGACACATTCAAGCAAAGCAGTCAGGTGGCAAAGCCAGCAGCACTCAATATCCCCAGACCTGATCCCACAAGTTTCTCCACCTGACCCACACTGCCTGACCACCCTAAGAATCACCCAGGGACGTTGACCATTATCCTGTGGCAGTGTCCCCTGCGGCCAGTGGCAGGAGCCATGCCCTGAGAGCAGGGAGGCAGTCGGCTGCACAAAGGTGGCCAAGGGGCTGTGTCTCTCTGTGCTCTGAGTGCAATATCTATGGAGGGTCCCACTGCTCTGCTGTATTTTCAAGGGAAAGGCAGTGTCTGGAGGGAGGCCATTGCTCCAAAACCTGCCAGTGTTTTACAGTAAGGGAATGATGGTTTGAAGTAACACTTTGGAAACAAAAAAGGTGGATTATGTCCACATACACACCCCTTCCAGCATAGCTTCATGGTCCAGAGGCCAGCAGCAGAGCTCTGGGCAGGAGCAAGTGCCGTGATAAGAAGAAAGGAAGGCAGCAAGGAACAAAGTGGGAAAGAGCAACAGATGAGACACCTTCAATCATGCTCTGCCTTTGTCTTCCCAAAGAAATCCCCTTGCTGGGGTTACACTGTACAGTGATGGGTCAGGGCAAACAGGATGACACAGGGGGAGAACATAATGCCCAAGGGCTCCTTGCAAGAAAGGAAGTTTGAAGCCAGGGGGAGACCTCAGCATCAGCTGCTGGATGGGGTGTGTCTTTCTTCTGCTTGGAAAAATGTCTCCATGAAATGCCATCAGGGCAGGAGAGAGAATGAGATGGGCTATTTGCCTGAGCTTTGCTTTGCATCAGTGCAAGGTGAGGAGTGGTTACAATGCTGGGGGTATGTGGCAGAAAGTGTAACGTGTTGATTTGGTTATGGGTAGAGATCAGGTGGGAAAAAAGTGCCACAGCCAGCCTGACATGCTTGACATGGGCACAATGGCTCTCTGGACACCCATGGGCTGCCTGCAGTCAATCAGCGTAGCCCATTGGTCCGCTGGACAAAGGAGGAGTGGGTTGGGGATGGCTTGTAAAGGACCTGGGGATTTACACAAAGCTAAAATGAAAATGGATGCACCAAACTGGTGGGGGCAGAAGGACAAGTGTGTGTGCAGGTGAGAAAGGAGAGCATCTCTCTGGGTGCAATGGGAGGTGAGGGCTGGTTTGAACCAGCATGTTGCAAAACAGCCTGCTAAGATTTAGACTATTGCAAGACAGCTTTCTGCTAAGCCTGAACCCCTCTTTCTTGCTGTATCTGCATGGCCTGCCACAAATGAGACCGTCCTGGGAAGCTGGGAAGGGCATGTGCAAGGTTTGCACTGCCTGGCTCCCCTCCCCTGATTTTCATCCTCAGCTGCAACTTAGTTTCCCTTTTGCTCTGTGGCACTGTGCAGAAAACAACCCCTGTTGGTGTTGGTGCCTAAGTTCAAACAGGTGTCAGGCAGCAACCAGCGAGTTAAGTTGGATGTGGCTTAGCCCAGTTCCTGCTGGTGCACAGAGGGGTGAGCCAAGAAAACAAGATTTCCCCTGGAAGTTAGGCAGGCGAGGACCGGGACAAGAGTGTCCTGGTTGAGAACAGCAGGGGAAGTTGTGGGAAACGTGGAAAGAGCTGCTGTCCAGGATGGAGATGAGCTCTGCTGAGGAAGTCTTCACTACATCCAACCACCATTATTGCCGCAGTCACTGACCATGTCTCATGCCAGAGGACTCCCCTCAAGGAAGGAAGTCCCCTCGATGGACCCCTCCCTTCCACCCCACTAAGTCTCCATCCTCCCACGTGACTGCACAGTCCTCTCCAGGACACCTCTGGACCATAGCCCTCACTGCCCCTTCTACCCTCGTGCTCTTACCTCCAGAGCTTCCCCAAGGTCTTACTGAGCTCGGCGTTGTGGAGGTGTGGGTACTGGTCAGCCAGTTTCCTCCGGGCAGCCTGTGCCCAGACCATGAAGGCGTTCATGGGCCGTTTGACGTGGGGCTTGCTCTTGTTACTTCCATTGACCCGGACGGGCATGGGTACGAGGGTCCAGTCATAGCCACTCAGCACCTGGCTGACTGCCTCGCGAATGCACACCGGGAACTTGTCATCATCTGCCTCTGAGTCTTGTTGTTCTTTCTTGACCTTCCCCATCTCCCCGTTCCCAGAGCTGGCAAGGTGTGGAGAGTTGTCTGATGCCATAGAGGGTCCTGGTGAGAGGCAGTGGTGGTCTTCAGACCCCACTGGGCTCATCTCCACCTCTGAAAGGTCTTGGTCGTCAGCCATTGTTGCTCTCAAGCCCTTTCTCTCTTCCTTCTTGGTGTCTTTCTTCTCACTGGGGAGGGAAAAGAAGGAAGACAAAAACAAAGGAAAGAAAAGAAAGGAAAGAGAAGGGGGAAAGAAAAAATTGGAGAAGTAACCACCAAATCTGAAGGGACTCCAAGGTCTCTGAAGAGACCACGAGACAGGGGCTACTCAATAAAAGCGCAAGCAAAGCAATTGCTGTGCACACCACAAAACCCGTGATCGATGGGGGTGGGGATGGGTCAGGGCCCCTGATTAATTGGGATATCATTCCTTATCTCTGCAATCGTCTGGAGCTGGCATGTGCCAGGGAGCCTGCGACAAGAGGGATAAGGGAGGTTAGGGACCTGAAAGGAGAGAGACATGGATCAGCCTTCCTGGGCACAGCTCCCTACAGGGAGTGGGATGGGGATAATGGCCACAAAACTTATGTAGGGAAGTGCCCCTTTCTCTTGAAGGCTTGTAGTGAAATGCCAGCACAGTGCCTGGGAGGAGGTGTGCGAGGGGTATCACAAATATCTTATCAATTAACCAAAAGGAACCTCCATCCCAAGTACCAGGAATGCTGAGACAGTGGCACCACTGGGCAGGGAACCAACCTGGGCCCTGGAACCACATTCGAAGTCCCTGATCCCAGCTGTGGGAAAGTGCCTCTGCAGGAACACCCCCCCCACCCCTCACTCTCCTCTTGCAAGCTCACAAACCAAACCAAGACATCTACACCATCCTCACACAGATGCCTGTCTATGTGGAGCGCGAATATACATATTCATATTCACACAGAAACAAACAAACAGATACAAACACAAATCAAGTTTAAGATAAGCCAAGTCTTCAGGTGTCCTGCCCAACACACTCCTCTCCTTCTGCCTGCAGTCACCTCTAAAATTCCCTGCCACCATGCAGCAGATCCCCCCTCAGAGAAAGAAAAACTCCAAATATAAAGGCCTCTCTATTCCCCTCATACAGAAATAAACATCTAAAAAGAAGTATGAAATTAGAAAGAAAAAGGAGAAAGAATTGATAGCACAGCGTGCCTCTTGCCTAGCTGAAAAAGAGCCGGCGCGGAGCGAGGGCTGCCACCCCTCCAGCTTCAGAAGGTGACAGGGACCCTAGCTGGGGAAAGCAAAAAAACTAAGAGAAAGCAGAGGGGGAATGTGCGAGAGCAGACGTGCGAGCGAGCGCAGGTAGGGGACTTACATTGCTGGCTGCTGTGTCCGACAGGTCCTGCGAAGGCTCTGGTTTGTATCCCAGCGGCTGCCCTGCTCTCCCTCCCGGCCCCGGCAGGCTCTCAGGCGAGTGCCATTCCTAGAGGGAGGCTTGGTTTTTACTAATACCCCGGCTGGATGTCTCTAGCTGGCTTTGCTACTTAGTACCGGGGGAGGGAAGGGTGGAAGGTGGAGCCAAGCACTCCTCAGAGGCAGAATACGGTCGGTCAGGGACGGCGGGGAGGGGACGCAGGCAGCCCCCCACCTCAGCCACTGGCACAGTCCCCACTTCCCCCCGGTGCTGCTTTCTTCTGGAGAACCACTGGCACTGGGCTGCTTCCAGCAGTGTCGCCGCCTCAGAGATGGTGCTGGAGGATTCAGCCCGGGGGGTTTAGGGTGGCAGGGTGCTGGAGGGGTCTGGGATGGTTTGGGGAGATGAGTATGCACCCCAGGACTGGGTCCCTCTCCTCCCCACTACTAGCACAGTTCCTTCTGCAGGGTCTGGTGTCCCCCATGTGCCAAATGAGTTCCCAGTCCCAGTCCCAGAGTCTCATGGGGACCCTGCTGTGCTGCAACAAGTTGGCCCAGAACCCTGGGGTCAGGATGCTGCCAAAAGAGCATCCTCATTCAGACCTGGATCTGCAGAGTGGGGAAAGGAATACAATGATGTCAGGGGTGACTTGAAGATGAAGGACATCAGGCCCAGGGAAAATAGCATGCTATGGGGCAGTGGGTGCCAGTTGGAACCTTCTTATGACTTTTGCACCCTAGGGATGTTTATCTCTGCAGAGTCTTACCAAGACAAGTAAGCTCTGCTTCCTCCAACATGCTGAGGTTTCCTGATAAGAAAGATCCCTGACTCTTGCTGCTTGTGCGCTGGGACATGCAGAAGATCTCAGCATTCAATGAAGTAAGGATGTTCTCCATCATGCCTTCCACTTTCTAGTTCACTTTCCTTCCCAGATGCCTCTGGTAGCTGGCTTCTTCCACTTCCCTCATCACCAGGACTGCCATAGACCAACACTGACTCTGTAACCATGAGAAGTCACCCATTAAAAATCTGATGATCCTCCCAGGTGCTCCAGAGTTAGCTATGAGATAAACCTAATTTCTGCCCAGGGTCTTTGCTGGAAAGCCAGCCTGGAAACGCTTCGGTGCTGTCAGAAAATACAAGAAGGTGAATGGATGTGACCCAGAGAAGCAGTTTCAAGGGATTCCAAGAATATTTTTTAAATTTCTGTAGTAGATTTTCACTTTCCAGAAACTTTGTGCTTGAAAGACCCAGCAAAACCAGTGGCTGGCACCATGTGGAGGGAACCAGTCCCAATGATAGCGCTGTGCACCTGAGCTAAAACCCTCACAACAAACCTGGGGGGCTGACAGCTGCCCTTGCAGATGTAGGGCCATTTCCCTGTATGTCTGCCACTGTATGGAGTAAATAAAGCTCTGAAACCATAGAATGGCTGCAGGGAAACCTCACTAGAAATCAGTGAGAAGTCTTTACTGAGCTGGGAGGAAAATGGTTGCATGCCTTTGGCATCCCTCAAAAAGAAACCTCTCAAGGGATCATCTCCCATCTGTCTTCTCTTCAGCACTACCTACTCAATAAAAAAAAAAAAAAAAAAAAAAAAAAGGGTTCAGACATTCTTCTTCATATGATTCCTTTCTCTCCTTGGAACAGAAGAATGTGGGTGCCTTTCTCTTGGATGCTGAGAAAACCCAGTGGAAGCTTAGGAAAACAGCATCAAGGCCTGCTGCCTTGACTAAAGCAGCAGCTGGTGAACATCAATTCTCTCACTATGAGAGACCTCAGGTGTGGTTGTCACAAAAACAGGTCTTGCAGCACTGGCAGGAACAGTTTGGCAGTTCACCCTCAGTCTGCAGACAACCAGCAATAAAGAATGGGGCAAGGTCACTTGGTACAAAGTTGTCCATAGCCCAGTGGATGCAGAGTCTGCTGCAGAGGTCATGGCATCTTCACACAGCCAACAAGGGTCATCCTCAAGCTGCAGGTGTGGGAGAACTAGAGAGAGGGGAGGGTTGGTTTCCTGTCCCACAGGGAGATAGCCACTGCTGAAGTATACTGCCTTACTTGTTCCCCTGGCAGCAGCCAACTTCCAACCTGGGACTAGAAGGAAGAATGCCACAGAAAATGGCCAGAAAGGGGTGTTTGTTTGCCCTTCCTTCATCCGGTTCCTGGGGACCCCATGGGAAAGAGAAGATGGGGTAAGAATTTCTCACTTTCCTCCGGTGTGCGAATACAGAGTGGTAGGGAGGGAGAGGCAAGAGGGCCTCCTAGCAATCCCCAATCGAGAGACAAAGGAGCCCCACGGGGCACTGAGAGGAGCTTCACACCCTGTTCAGCTCTCATCCCAAATGCAGTGGCTTCCTGGCATGCCTTGCAGGGAGAATGACCCCAGCAAGACAGTGAGTAGTGGGGCTTACATCTTCCTGCCTGCCTACAGGGTCTGGATCAGCAGAAATGTATCAGAGCCCCCATTCCCAGCTGGGGAAAGAAAAGCATCAAACTCAGATGATTTTCCAGGAATCCACAGGGCTCTGGGCCACTGTTTGTCCCACTGCTCACCATCCCCATCAGGAGCTGTTGCCGCTTTCCTGACAGGAGCTGAGTCTCATCCATGTTTTGTTGGAAGAGCTGTGGGTGCCTCAGCTGCAGACAGGGACATCATCAAAGGAGCATGAACCAGGAACACAGCCTCTGCAATATGCAACCTCAGTGTCTTCTCAAATGGCAGGGAAGGTTTTTCTCAACTGAGGAGAAACTTCTTTACAGCAAGGGTGACAGAGCACTGGAACAGGCTGTCCAAAGAGGCTGTGGAGTCTCCTTCTCTGGAGACTTTCAAAACCTACCTGGATGCATTCCTGATCAAACTACCCTGGGTGATCCTGCTTTGGAAGGTGGGTTGCACTCCGTGATCCCTGGAGGTCCCTTCCAACCTCTAAGGTTCTGTGATTCTCCCTTCATTCTGCCTTTCTCCACTTCCTGCTTTTTATCTCCTTTGGTCCTGCCTCCTCTTTCTGACCTCTTTCCCTGTAGCACTTATTTTTCCCTGTTTCCACCCCAGCTCTCACAACACTGACTGCTCATACATCCATTTCCAAGTCTCTTCTATCCACATGTTGTGTCTTCTTTTGTGCTACAAAGATGTAGATGCAGGAGCAAGAGCTGTGGAAAATATACTTCTACTATAGCAGGAAGAGATGTGACACTTTCTCTTCAACTGAGGTGAGAAAACAGGCAGAGGGGAAAGAGAAGAGACCATCCTTGTTTCAGGAACCACTGAGGTCACATGTGTTTTCCTCCAGTGTCCCCTGGAAGCATTTTTAAATGACAAAGACCATTGGCCACAGCAGCTAACATTGCAGAAGTGTTTTTTTCTAAATGCAGCTCTCCCTAATGACTGACCCCTGGGGAAACACTCATAGAGCAGGTTTGCACCCCTTCTTTCCAGCATATCTTCTCTAGATGAGGTGCTCCAGGTCCTTAAAAAAAGGACAGCCTGTTGCAGGTGAAGGATCTACCAACAAAGGTGGTTCATGAGCTGGAGACCTTGATTGGACAGCCCTTTGCAGGTGAAGGATCTACCAACAAAGGTGGTTCATGGAGCTGGAGACCTTGCTAAGACACAGGCTTCCTGTGACACATCAGTGAAATGCTTTCTTTGGGCCTCAGACCCCAGTATGGAAAGGTGGAATGAGGCCACTTCTCCACCATAAAGTGACGTCAGGGAGGCAATGGGTAAAACTGGGTGGAAAGTGGAGATGTCCTACTGTGATAGGTACCCCTGCCTCTGCACCACTCCCAAGGGCCCTACTCCAGGCTGGCTGTTTGGTGAGCAAAGTGTATCATTTCAGGGACAGGCAGGGGCATCTACTCTGCAGGGCTTTAGCAGGGAGACCACACCGGTGGGGCACTCTCCACCACCAAGGTGGTACCACTGAGGTTGCTGGAAAGGAATTTTGCTAGATGACACCCATCTCCTACACCTGTGCCAAGGAAGGACTAAGAGGGGAAAGCCTGTCCACTGCAGAGGAGCAGCAGGATCCCAAGCACCAGAGCCAGGGCCAGCTTTTGTCCCCTGCCCAGCTCAGGGGGACAGCACTGGTATTGTCCCAGGACTGCCTGGGAAAATGGGAGGGGTTCCCTGTGAAATCTTTCCATACAGTAAAGCAGCGTCAGAGCTGGGGAGCGAGGGGTGGACGACACAGACATTCAAAAAAATACACACACCCCCCCAGGCAAACAATACCCACAGTGTGCTGAGGGAAAGGGAGACCCATGAATTGGGAGGCTGATAAGGATTTGCTCCCGCTCTCTCAACGGCCCCTTCAGTTTTCCCAGCACCTCCCTCCTTCCCTTGCCGACTTTCTTGTTTGGGCCCTGAACAGTGCGCGGTCTTTGTTCGGGGTACAGGTGAACGACAATCATGTGATTGAGACACACTCACACACACGCACGCCAGCACTGAAACAGCTTTTTAAGAGCCTCCAGCTTGCTCCAGACCCGAAGACAGGAGAGCAGACCCGGGCTAGGAGGAGCTGAGGCGGCGGCGGTGGCCGAGATGGGGCCGGCCACTGGGATGGATGAGCAGGCACCACTGCCTCTCTGCCAAATCCCCTTCCCATGGAGGTGGGCAATGAGGGGCAGGAAGGGTGGGGGTGGGGAGGCAAGGATTGGGTTTTAGGGGTGGGAGAAGGTCTTGTCCCTACTGCCTACCTGCCCATGCTGGGCAGGCTGGTGTGGGTTTGTGCTGGCCATGTCCACCTGCGACACTGCAGGAAGGACAGGGGGTGGCCATCTCAACATTGTGCTGGTGAGGGGAATGCAGAACTCCCTTCTCTCCCTGCTGAGGAGGGAACCTGGGTTTCCTACATCTAAGCCAGGCCCTTCATGGCTCTCGTGGGATTTGCGTCTTTACCAGGATGAGGCTTGCTGGTCCTGCTGTGGCTGGAGTGGAGTGGGGCAGCCATCCTCCTGGAAAGAGGAGGTGTCTCCCTACCCAGGCAGTGGTGCGAGGAGATGTGAATGGATTTCCTCAGTCCCATGGTGGCCTCGGAGCAAGAAAGAGAAAGGGAGAGGACCAGGCAGCCCAGGCAGCCATCAGAAAGTTGTGGATGGCAGGGAGAGCTGAACCACGCTGGAAGTCCCAGTGCCTGGGGCCAGGAATAGTATGTCCAACACCCTCAGTGAGGACTGCATGTCCCCTTTGGTGCAGAGATGTCATAGGCCCCTGCTGTATCTCCTCCTCGTGACCATAAAATAACTTTGAAGCTGGTTACTCAGTCCTGGGGGGGAAGTGGAGGCTAGTGAAGGGCTGGTCAGGAGATCATCTGAACCATTTACAGAAGAAGCCATGAAAGAATTGGGACAAATAGCAAGGTTTCAAATGGTTACTGCATTTACTTGCTACTTTAAGTGGGGAGGAGCAAAGGGAGAGGTCACCATAATGCTTGAAAAATCTGAGTCTGCAGCTGAGCTCACTCGTGAGATGTCATGGGACTTGACTGATGGCAGCCTGGGAAGAGATCAGGACCAGGCCATACCCTTTGCTGGAGCACCCAAGCCCAACCCTGTCTCCACCACTTCCTCATGTCCTTCTCTCCAAATTCCTCCCTGCCAATGTCATGACTTCCTCCCAGGTTTCCAGCATGTGGGTCAATTCAAGGCCTTTCTATGAAAGAGGGTAAGCAGAGAGTCCCCAGAGACCGTGTTTGTGTCACCTTCCATGACTCTGTGCAGCCATGATCTCCAAAGAGCCCTTCGATTTGCCTCATGCTGTAGGTGTCCTCCCAACAGGGAGCTGGGCACAAGCACTGTTGCCAGGCTCTGGTCTTCATTCATCACTCCTCACCGTTTTTGGCTGAAGCTCCCAGACCTTCTCGGATGTCTCTTTGGGGATCAGTAAACTGGCTGCCCAGGGGGCAGCCTGAGGAGAACAAAAGCAGGGTGGGTCTCTCAGGAAAAGCACAGAGCTGCCTGCACCCCACCTGGGTTTTGACAGCACCACTGTGTCCATGTGGTTGCAGGACCATCAGCCGCAGCAGATGTGCAGTAATTTTTGTCACGGGGCACCAGGGGAAATGAAAGGCAGGGAGCTGCCTGACTGGGTTGTTTGTCAACCCAGTGCCCTGCAAAAGGAAGATCATGGTGGCTGCCCTCCTCCAGAGTTACCATTCCTCATGGGTGGCGCAAACTGGGTGATGTCAATCGGTTCACAGTCCTGCATTCCCAGCAGTCCAGGATGGGAATCAACTTGGGGACTGCGTGTGGGATGTAGTTGTGGAGTCTCACCTGGCAGCAAAAACCTCAATCCCTCTCCAAGGCATGATGAGGACTGCTTCATGTGCAGGAAACCATGCAGCTGCTGCTGGTGTGCATGCTTTGATGTGGCCAAGCAGGAGATTTTGGTCAGCAGCACTTTGTGACCTAAAGTGGTGGATTATGATGCCAACTGCTTTGGCAAGGAGGTGGAGGAAACACTTCGTGGAAAGGAAAGAGAACAATCCCCTCTGGGCAGTGCAAAGACCCCGGGCACATCCCAACTCATCATCTTGGCCAGTCCGGTGTTTGTGGACATGCTGAGGACTTGTGATGGCTAAATGGGACAATTTTCCTGCATTACTCAGGTCTGAGAAGATCAAAGAGGAAAGGGGCAAGTATGTCTGTCTGCCACCTGTATGGCAGGGAGCCTCCCTGGCTGTTAACCCCCTCATCTCCTGCCATAGAAGCCAGGTGTACTTCTAGAAAGTGAACCCCCAAAAGTGACTGGGGTGGAGAGCTGGGGGAGAAAGGGAATCAATTTTGCCTTTTCTTGCATAGTGTTTGGCATATCCAGTGTGATGTAATGGAGGCACCTGGGTGCTCTCGGTCAGCGTGACAGAGGAGTCATGATCAGAGGGGAGAGGAAGAGAATTTTATGAGATTGGGCAGAACTTGCAGAAAAGGAGACCTTCTCAATGGGACTTGTGGTTGTAGCAGTGCTGGGTGGCCCTGGTGGGCTCGTTTAGCAGTAGCTGGGATGACTCTGTGGTGATCTTCACCTCTTCTGGTCCTCTGGCTGCAGAGAAACTCCTGGGGAGCCAGGGGAAGGGTTAAGTTGGGAAGGCTTCAGCCTGCTGCCTTGGCCCCTGTAATTCCTCCAGAGAGTAGGACTGGGAGAACAAGGAGCCCTTTCTGTTCACAGGAATTAATAGCAAAGAGTCATCTGGGGTGTCATTCAAGCCCTGATCAGCTCCCGGAGGAATGTGAGGGAGAGCAAGCGAGGGAGCACAGCCTGAGGCCGAGGCACCAAAGCCAAGGCAGGAGCAGTTTGGCTGGTAACCAGAGTTACCAGCCGGCATGTGGGCAACGGGACCGTCTTCCCCTTCACCCCAGCCTCCGTGTTCCCTCTGCCCTGTGCAGGGGCTCACCCTGACACCCATACTCAAAGGGTTCCCACCAGCTCCTAAGATTGCCCCTCGTTGCCCATTGCTTCATTCTGGAGGGCAAGATGTCCCAATCTGTCAACACCAGAGCCTCCTCTCTGCGGAGCCAAGAGGGATGGGCCAGGCAACCAGGCGCCAGTACAACCCCACTGCCCTTGCAGTGGATGTGAACTTCAGCAGCTATCTCCTCTCCAGGGCTCACCCAACACCCCCAGCCCATGATATCTGTGAGGTTTGTCCTTCCAAGTAAGTTTGCCCATGAAGAGTCTCCAGGAAGCCCTCAAGCACTGCCGGGGACATGGAGCGAAAGTCCAAGGGACGGGAAAACTCAGTGCTGACTTTTTTGCTGCTGCATCATCTTGTCCCAGATTATTTGGTCACTGCAATTTAAGGAGAAAAAGATCAGACCAGTGAATTATCATCCAAGTGTTCCACAGCGCTGCTTCACAGATGGACAGGAGGGCTTGAAAGTGTTGCGTGGTGACACAGCAGCATTGCCTTTAAGAGCAATCAACTCCAGCGAGATAAGGAGACATTTTGGGCACATTTCTACTAGCCTGAGAAGGAGATCATGGAGTGTTCCATGGCCCCCTGCCTCCTCTCTGCTCAGCTGCATCATGGGCAGCCCATGTCACCAAGCTGGGTAGAATAAGGTGACCCAAGGCAATAAAATCATGGAATTGTTTTGGTTGGAAAAGACCTCTAAGGTCATTGAATCCAACCACCAACCTAACACCACTGTGGCCATTGAACCATGTCCCAAAGTGCCACATCCACATGTTTCTTGATCACATGGTAAACCCCATCACATGGACTATGGGGTCTCCAGTGCAACCCTTCAGATCAGCCCCAGGTGTGTACATGGCTGCAGCAGGGACCATGATCTGAGCTCACCAGCTTGGCAGAGAGCACAGGCTGGGCAGGCAGTGACCTGTGTGAAATGTGAATGGAACTGTGCCAGTGTGCATGAGTTGCTTTTGCAGGCCAAAACGCACCTCAGCAAAGCTTCCTCTCCCCATGCACACCAGGTCAGTGCAGAATCAGGCTTAAGAACGAGCTCTGCATCTCAGCATCCTCTGGGAGACGTGCAGTGGCCCTGGGATGGACTCCTCCACTCTCTCCCTGCTCTGTGTACCACCACCACCACCGTGGCGACAATGAGCGCGCCTTGTTGTAGAGGGGTTAATAAATGATGCAAGAAAGGAGCCCTTTAATGCCCAGTAACCTTTGGCCTTTCATAAATCACAGTGTTGGGCTGCAAGTGCGCGGGGGGCAAGAGGAGGTGGGGGGGAGAGGATGGGAGGGGGTCCATGCAGCTGCGCCACGGAGTTGACATTGTTCCCACCATCACTAAAGTGCAACAAATCCCTCTATTGTGTTCCTGGTTTATCTGGTTCCTCTTGTTTATTAGCAGAGGTTGTTTGGCGCTGGCTCCAGCCCTGGGCGGGTGGAAAGAGCGTTGGCACGCACTAGAGGAGGAGAGGGAGGGAGTGAGGGGGATCGGGACGGGAGGACGAGAGTAGTTCATCAATGGCTGTATTGTCCCATCTTTTTTGTTGCTCCTGTAATGATATGTTCGAAAAAAAAGGGGATTAAAAAAAAAAAAAAAAAAAAAAAAGGAGGCGGGGGGGGGGGGGGGGGGANAGGCTGGGGTGGGGGGTGGAGAGAAAGACAAACGGCACAGAAAGACTTGGTCAGAATGGCTGGTCTGGGCCCACAGCGGATGCTGCTGCAGCTGGGGAGGATGGGTCGGGACAGAGCCGCGACGGGGCTGCTCTGTGCCTTTATGCTGCTTATTCAGGTCGGGAGTCGTGAGCCCCAGTGGCTGGGCTCGGGCCCACCCGTGCCAACTCTATTCATGGCTAGCGGGGACCACGTGCACACGGTGGAGAGCATGAGGTGGTGGGAGCAAGGGGCCGGCGGGGAAGGGGAAGAGACTACTCATCACGTTCCCCGGAGTCTGAACCTGCCTTGGTACAGGAGAGGCAGCTGGGGGGCTTCGCATCTTCTCAAAGCACTAGCAGTGCCCTTCATCCTGCTTGGGCATCACCCTCCTTTGCACCCCCCCACCCATTATTTGAAGTACCAGGGCCCCTTCCCGAATTAGCAGAGATTTTCTTGCATCCAGATCTTGCTTCAGCTTGCATTTTTTTCCCCTGGAGCTGCCTCTAGACACACATCTGTGGAGAGCTTGACTGGTTTTCATAGTGATCAGCAAGACAGTGCTAGGAGATGATGGCACTTTGGTTGCCACTTTGCCTAAAGCTAGATGGCAACACAGGTAAAACTGCCACAGCCACAGGGGCTTTGCTCATCACTGCTCTGCCTGTTGCTACCCATGTTGCTGAACAGGTGAAAGCACCCCTAAGAGGTGCACATCCCACCATAAAGAGCCTTACTGACATGTAAGGGTCAAATTCCACCTGGGATCATAGAATAGTTTGAGTTGGAAGGAACCTTGAATATTATCTATTTCCACCGCCCCCCCCCCCACCATGGGCAGGGACATCTTGCACCAGACCAAGATGCCCAAGGCCATGTCCAACATGGCTTTGAACACCTCCAGGGAGGGGGCATCCATAACCTTCCTGGGCAACCTGTTTCAGTGTCTCACGACCCTCACTGACTCAAGAAATTAGAATTTCTTCCTAATCTCCAGTCTAAATCTGTCTTCTTCAAGCTTTAATCCATTCCTTCTCATCCTATCACTACAAACCCTTGTAAAAAGTCCCTCCCCAGCTTTCTTGTAGGCCACCTTCAGGTACTGGAAGGCTGCTCCAAGGTCTCCCTGGAGCTTTCTCTTCTTCAGACTGAACAGCCCCAACTCTCATAGCCTGTCCCCATAGGGGAGGTGTTCCAGTCCTCTGATCACCTTTGTGGCTCTCCTCTGGACCCTCTCCAGTTTGATATTCTTCTTGTGTTGGGGGCACCAGAAGTTGGCACAGTACTCCAGGTCGGGTCTCACGGGAACAGAGCAGAGGGGGAGAATCACCTCACTTGTCCTGTTGGGCACACTTCATGCAGTCCAGGACATGGTTGGCCTCCTGGGCTGCAAGTGCACATTGCCTGTTCATGTTGAGTTTTTCACCAAGTGACAGCCCCAAGTCCTTCTCCTAAAGACCCTTTCCTCAGGCTGCTACTTGGCTGGCTTTATCCCAGCCACACCATCCATTTCTTCTCCAGTGTCTCCTTCACCTCAAAGATGTCACATAGGTGCATATTGATCTGGACACACACAGGACCTCTGCAAAGGACATAACTCAGAGACTGAAACATTTTGCTGAACTGGAAATAGCAGATTCTGGATTGTGGTTATTAAGCCCTTGTGTCTGACCTCTCATCTTTCGTCTTGGGTCAAGTTTTAAATGCAAAATGCTGTTTTTAAATGAAATGTCAGAAATTCCTTTTGAAAATGTCCATTCACAAAGGTTTGGCAGAATAGAAAGCAGAATAATTCAGGAAGATTGTCTTGAAATTAAATGTTTTGATACTTTAAAAATCCCCCTCTCAAACTCACTTTCTAGCCAAAATTACTTGTTGAATCGGGTCTAGATCTGGAACTGGTTTCATTCCCCTGAAGTCTCATTTCTTGGTAAATTATTTTTATAATAAATTCTTCCCTGGTACCAGTTGTGCCCACCCTCAGATGATGCCACATCCTTGCCATCCTTGGGAGGTCTCAGGATCTCCACAAAGGGCTGCCGTGTGCCTGGATTCTTGGCTTCCTCATGTCCCACCTTGCTGCAAGTGTTCTCATGGCAGGCCTGTCATCAGTCTGTGCCACCCACTCCCTGAAGGTCAGATGTGAAGCCCAGAGCTGGCCTGAAAAACTACAGGCACGCATCATATTTGTGAGGCTGCCGCTCAGGGTGTTTTTAAAGGGACATAGGAGGGACTGTGGCAGGGCTGTGAAAATCTGAAGCCACAGGAGAATTGGGGAGGGGAGAGGAGGGGACAGGATGGACTCTTGGTTATCATAGGGGTGCACAGCAATGCATGCAGAGGGAGCCCTTTTGACCCGAGTGGAAAACAGATTGTGAAGGGTGAGGAATATTCCCGACTTGATTAAAGCTGGTATTTTTCATACCCTCTTCTCCCATGTAAGCATAAAATGAGTGAACCATCCCAGTAGCCACACACAGATGAGCCAGGTGGTGATGACAGGATGGTACAGTTGTCAACAGCATCCCAACCCTGCATTTCAAGAGTGGTTCAGCTCTCCGTTTCCTCCTCTGCCTATCACACCTT
The DNA here is from genome assembly GCA_013399055.1 of Ramphastos sulfuratus. Lineage (NCBI taxonomy): Eukaryota > Metazoa > Chordata > Aves > Piciformes > Ramphastidae > Ramphastos > Ramphastos sulfuratus. The sequence continues at coordinate 131,919 of WBNM01022005.1, read as the reverse complement.
CTCCAACAGAGCTCATCAGCTCTCTGATCAGCATCTCCACTACAGGAAATTCTCAGACTGAATTCTGCCTTCCCCTAGTTAGCTACAGCTCCATATCCAGCAGGTACCTCTGTACCAGTGTGATCCAAAGTATTTTCATGTAACCTCTAAAATGAAAGAATGAGTATCACTACTTGTTCAGATAAAACATCTAGGTTCACCTGTCCTTCCTTTCCTCCAGTCTATTGAGATGGGACTTCATGGGACTTCTGGACTGCAAACCCAAAGAGATTTCCTTTGAAAATTTTCATCACACAGAGCTTAACAACAGCCTGGAAAGAGAGTGCAGTTTGCTTATGCCAGCTTGAACTGGTGGCAACATCAACCCTACACCTGAGCTGGACAATCACGGCAATGTATCAAAGCCACATCCCCCTCTGAGACTCTCATGTATTTCTTCTTTTCTTACAGACATTCTTAGATTCCTAACCTAAGGCTACCTACCAATCCCACCCCCACAGCACATGGCATTGGTGGCTTTGAAGGAGATGCTCTTGTCTGCCCAGAGGTCAACACAGACTCAAGCACAGAATGTCAGGGGCTGAAAGTGACCTTGAAAGATCACCTAGTCCAATCCCCCTGCCAGAGCAGGATCACCTAAGGCAGATCACACAGAAAGGCATCCAGAAGGGTTTTGAATATCTCCAGAGAGGGACACTCCACAACCCCCCTGGGCAACCTGTTACAGTGTTCTGTCACCCTCACAGTGTCGTATCACAGGAAGGATATAGCACCAGGACCTGGATTTGTAGCAGGCAAATGCAACCCTATGTGTCTTCAAAGTCAATGTTTAGCCTGAGCTTCTTGCCCTGAGAGCAGCATCTGCATCACATCACAGGAGCATTCAGTGGGTAGCGATGAGAACCAGTCAGGCTGCCTCAAGGCTGTGCCTGCAGAGCACTGTAGTTTGCAGGGAGCACCTTTCTCCATCATCAGGTAATGGAAGAGAAAACAAATTCTCATCATGCACATGAAGAGGACATCTCAGCCCAGACAGCATGGAAACTGGTGCTTGGACACTGAGGTCTCAGCTATGCTCATGCTGGGCCTGACTGCTTTCAGTGGCATCCCCTGGGGTAGTGACACGATCGCGGCACTCGCCACAAACTCCACAGCGTGAAACTTGAGCACAGGTGACCGTGGCTGTGCAGCTCACTCTGCTGCTTTAGACTGGGGTTCTCAGGAGTGTCTGCCAGCATGGCAAAGGACTGCATTGCAGTAGATCTTCTTCTCATAGCCCTCGTAGCTTTTCATGTTTAGGGATCATCTTGCAGGTCTCACCGTGTAAACATGCTTTATGCCAGAACTTATTGAGGCAGTTCAGCTTCTCGGTGAGGTAGACAACCTAACTGCAGTGAGCACAGTTGGGATTTGTGGCTGGGTCAGGGATCTTACCATTAGGATTTGCTTTCTGAACCCCAGGGTAGTTCAAGCAATCACTCGTCTGCTGGCAACGGTCTGGGAGTTTTCAACTGGGTGTCAGCGTTAGGCTGAAAATTCACAATAAGCCCAAACCAAGTTCCTAACTAAGAGGTATATCTGGGACAATTTAAACGCAGGGAGCAGCACAGGTCCTGCACCTCTGCAGAGTTGCACCCTGCACATTTTGCTCTAAAGCAGCAGAGGAGTCACAGCCTGTCGCCCCCCGGGACGCGCCACACGGTGACTAGAGCAGCATGGCACTGCCTGCTGAGCATCCCAGCCCAGATGGCACAGCTGAACCTGCCGGGTGGCAGGACTCCCCGGCACCGCCGGCTGCACCAGTGCCTGCTCCCGCGCTGCCCAGAGCACAGCTGTCTCCTGTGCCCTCTTCTCTCTACCCCCCAGGAGACTGCACAGCATCCGCGGTCCCCTCGGCCGCCAATGTGGCCCCTCCACCGCGGATCTCCTTGCTCAGTGGTCAGCTCTGTTTGAACTGAGGCATGAGAATTTCTCCCTCATTCTCACAATCATCTTGCCTTCCCCTCGAGCCATCAAAATCCTCCTTCCCTGCCTCCCTCCTTCTCCTTCCCGCCGCCTCCCCCTTCTCTCTCCCTGGAACTTCCCTGCAGCTGCAGAGCTGGCCAGACAATCGGGTGTTTTAGAGAAATACATTTTTGGGCTAATTTGCCATGCATAAGTGTTTCTCTTACCCTTTAAAGGCAGGGAACAAAGAGCACATTCTCTGGGGGCTCTGCCCTGTTGTGAGCAGCCCTGCAGCTGTACAGTGCTGTGCTACCCTCTGCTCTCCTGCTCCACTCTCTGCTGGCTGTGCAAGGAGATGGGGCTCTGCTTCCCCTCAGGACCACACCATCATCTACCCGTCCCCACACATTTTTTTTCTGGTTGTTAAAAGCAGAGCCAGAACAAGTCGAGAGGGAAGGGGGTTGGGAGCACTATCACCTTGACTGACTTGCCATATCATCCCCAGGTACAGGCTTTTATGTTGACACATCATTTATCTGAAAATAATCTGAATTTTCTTTTATTTGGAGCTCAACCCCCTGTCCAGGTTAAATATTCATTGCATCTCCTTAGTAGCAACGCCATGGCAATGCACCAGACATGCAATTATTAGGCTGCATGAAATGTTGTGCTATCAAGGAAACCTAGACTTAAAAAAAAAAAAAAACAAGTCATGTGCAAGGATTTCAGATCCTATTTTCTCACTTCAAACACTGGTAGCCATCCCTAGTTGGGGAATTTCTCCAACAGGAAGCTTTTTCCTTTTTCAGGCTAGGATGCTGAGTGCTGAACAGATGTGATCCAGTGGACCAGTCTGGGAAGAAGATGCAGATGTTCTGGCATGAACTACTCACAGGCTGTGGAGAAGGAGGTGGTCTGGAGCAGCTGGACACCGAGAAACCAAAAAATTGTGTTAGCTTTTTGAAGATCACATTTCAGCACTTGCTGAATAATCTCTTTCACATCCATGAGAAGTTGGTCCAGCAAACAGCTTCCTAGATGGGGCTACAGATTCTGGTATAAGCTGAGGTTTTAAAAGCAGCTACAGCAAAGTCACTTGCCCCATTTTAGCAGCAGCACTGTGTGTGGGGTATCTGGGCAAACTCTTCCCATCAGCCTACTCCCACCCACTGTAAATATTAGCTCAATCCAAACCCAGTCCCACTTTCAACTCCAAACTCAACACAGTCTAAGGCAGCTACCCTGTCAAGTCAATTCTACTCAGAACAAGCTGTCATCTCAAAACAAAAAAACGACTGCAGCCAGTCCCTCTAGGTACAGCTCACTTGGATCAAAGGCAGCATAACTCAGGCCAAGACAGCCATACCCAGGCCATTCATTCAAATCCAAGGAATTAGTATAACCTTGTCTGCCCAGTCACCCTCAAAGTCTAACCCAGTAAGGGGATGAACCAGGATGTGACAGAAGCTCATTTCTGAGATGCTTGAAGTGCATTTTCAGGTAAAAATATCTTGATCTTACAAGGGTCATCATGGCTTTAAGAGCTTGTGGCACCCAATTAACAGTTTTTGTCCCTCTGAAATGCCCTGCACATCACACTAAGACACTCCTCCTTCGGTTCTCTCCCACACCTTGAACTCTACTGTTTTGCCTCCAGCAGATCCTCTTGACTCAAATCCAGATGGATCCCTCACAAAAGTAAGACTTTGCCTTAAAATTCTTCCATTTGAAAAGAGGAGAGGGAGAGGAGAGGAGAGGGAGAGGAGAGGAGAGGAGAGAGGACTGCAACCAGCAGAAATGCATTTAAGGGAACACGTATCTCAGGAAAAGGTGAAGGTCTTACAGACTGAAGACCAAACTCCTGAGTGTCTAAGCTAGGAAAGGCCAACTTGGAATAAATTATAGCAGGAGGAATGTGAAGTAGAAGAAAATGTAATCAGCAACACCAGCCAAGTGGTGACAGGAGGACAGATTGAGCCTCACCTGGCACAGCTCACTACATCCCTCACTTTCTTCCTCACTCCAAATTCTTTGCACTCATCAGGGTTGGTAGGGATGTATGCACATAATAACTTAGTTAAAATAGAGTTTATTAGTGAAGGCAAGGCTGAAACACACACGTTTATTGAGTCTGGTAGCACTTGATCTACACAGAACAACATCTGGTCTTAGCTTGGCTCAGATCTTAATGCTCTGAGACTCCTGCCTTGTTGTGCTGCTGTGAATGAGTTGTCTGAGGGACCAGCGGAGAACTTCAAGTTCCTTAGTTTCCAAACTTCATTCAAACTCCAGAACTCGCTCCGCTGATCTTACGAGTGACTCCAGTACGTGCCAGTCAGGTATTAAAACCCTAGTGCCAAGAAAAGTCAGTATCTGCTGGACTCAGAGCTGTGAGAGTGAGAAGCCCGTTGAGCAACGGGTTTAATCATATTTCACATCAAATGTCCTTCAATCCTCTTAGAAGGCTGAACTTGAAAACTTCCCTGGCAGGGCTGCAGGTGACAACACACAGCACAGGTGGTCCGAGTGGCACAGGTAGGTTGGAGGCTAGAACCAAGTGCCAACACAAACACCCCAAAGCCCAGGATGAGGTTAGCAGGAGCAAAATTCAGCTCTAGTCTTTGTGGTTACCATCTCAGTAAGACAGAAAGGAGAGCAAAGGGAGGGAAAAGGTTAGGGAGTGGGGGAGGGCTGGGAGCCCGAAGACTCCAGCTGCCACATGATTTTGCTGGCTGTTTGCAGAATCCCGACACACGCGCAGGAGTCCATGTGACAGCTGACTGACGAAAGCTGATTGACGAAAGCACAGCCCTGCGTGGCGCATCCGCTCCGCTGCCCACCTGACTGCACCCTCCCCGGCTGTGCCACCGAGCCAAGGGCCATGGGTGACCCACGAAAGCTGGACACTGCTGCTGCCCTGACGAGGCAGGGAAGCAGAGAGGAGGGACAGCTTTCCGTTTCCAGACTTCTCTTTGCTTGGCACTATGTGAAGAGGCTCCAGAGGCAAGATGCTGCCCCTTCTGCACTGTCAGATCTGGCTGCTTCATCTCTTTTAATTTGCAGAAGCACCCAGAAGCAATCTCAGCCGCAAACTGACCTGGTGTATGCTGATATCCCATACGTGATCTTCAAATAGGTATAGGTTCTCTTTCCTTGAGTAGAACTTCTTTTCATACCATCATCACAGGAGTCCCCTTTCAATCAAAGATCCACTTAATAAAAGAAGCTTCTTCCTCAGAAAGGGCAGGAAGGAGACTAAGGCAGATGGTTCACAATGAAATAAAGATGGTCATTTCTCTCAGGATGGAGGACTTAGCCTGTCTTCACCTCATTGATATAGAGAACTCATTGATATGGAGAACCTCGTTGACACACAAAACTGCAGGAAAATGATTATTCTCAGCCAAAGGAAGACCTAAGACATTAAGCAAGAGAGATGCACTGTGTGAGAACAGAGTTTTCGAAGACCAGCAACAGGAACTGAATTCACAGAGGCTGTGATGGGACAAGATTATGCTGTGGGAAATGATATATTTTAGGTGTGGTGTTTTTCTTCCCTTTCTCACTCCACAGTGTTAGGTGCCAGTGTGCCTAGAAAAAAATGTAAATGGAAAAGAGTCATCACCTCATAGGCTGCAAAAAATCCTCCAGTGACCTTTGCCAAAACCAAAGCTCCTATGAAGAAAGGACATCTGACATTTTAAAACTTTGGTATGGTCAAACCACCCAATGTCATCCCTATTTCCTCTTCCCAGACAACCAATCCTTGGCTTAAATTGCCCGAGAGCCAGCGCTGCTACCTCGCCTTACGCCTCCTATGGCCACGTCTCTTTCCTGCATGCTCAGCGATTGCCTCCATCAAGGGTTAATTCAACCACGGCCTTTTACTCCAAGTTGTTTTCCAAGTAGCTGAGAGAATAGGGCTCTTGTTACAAACATGGCTTCTGGGCATTTGGTGATGCTTTCCCTTTTCTCTTTTTCTGTACCACAAAAGAATCTTTTGTTCTTGTCCCTCTGTCTCATTTACTCTCCCCCACCCTGCTCTCGCCTCTTCCCTCCATTGGCTGCCAAGTGACTAAGGAATGGCAAAAAATGACCATAGCTCAGTCATGGCAAATATTTCTTCAGCGATTATCTGATAGAGACCTTGAGCATCTATGTGAAGGGCCCTCTGCCTTCCCTCAGGCTTCTCCTAAAGACGAGGAAAAATGAGTCAGACACAACAGGGCAGGATATAAGTTGAATCAGCCAACATGCTAATGGAAATGTCTTGCAAATGGAGTCATGGTGCCCATTTCAGGAAAATCAAGTGATAGGGACCCAGAACTGGCAGGAGTCCAGTGGCAGTTTTGATGGGTCTAGGTTTTTATAGGATCTTTGAACTTATTAGAAAACGTATCAGAGGTACAAAAAAAAAAAAAAATCAGTTTCTTGCCTCCACATTTACTGATTCAGCTGTTTGTGAGCTGGAGCTGACACTCTTTGTTGGATGGGTTGTAACGTCGCATAGTTTCTCTGCACCATCGCTGTAAATCTTCTTCTGCATTGCCTCCTACTATAGAAAAGCCATGGCAAATCCCCATGGATATCATGTCTTCCCACACCCCACTGAAATTATACCTCAGGCATTCCCACAAACATCCTTCCAGTTATATTCTCCCTGCACGTACTGCTTCACTGAGTCATTTCTCACATACATACACAGATACGCAGAAGTTCACATGACACTAAAGTCACAGCAACTTCCACAATGACCTTTCTGCAACAGAGAAAAATTCCCCTGCCAAATTCCCACCTCTCCTATGCTTTAGAGCATTTGGGTATGTTCTTCACTGATTCAATTCTCCAATCTCAACTGAAGCAAAATTTTGCTCTTTCTGCTTGTCTTCTTCTCTACTGACCCTCTTGAGCTCTCTGAATACCCTTGTCCTGAGTCCGTCTCAGTCCATGTCACACTTTAGGTGAGCATGGCATATGCTTCCTGGCTCCATCTGCCAAGCACTCTTCCCCCACTCAGTGTCTTAACTGTTTCAGAAGGCCCTTGAAAGAATCATTGAATTTCAGCCTCAGAGACTTGCTGTGCACACGCACACAAAGCCATGGATGTTAAGGCGTTACTTGGAGAATTTTTATTTCGGTGGAGAAGGGGCATGGACCATATGGATAAAAGGGCCATTATATTCCCACATTAGAGGGACTTCTTGTCTGGTGGATTTTAACCAAGCTGGTTAAAACATCATGAGAATGCTACACTGACTAGCTCCTTCTATTCGTATGACTATGCCCACAATAAAAATTTGTGCCAAGTCAACCAAATCGGCTCCAAAACTGCATGCAGAGCAGTTTTCATTGGAAAGCACCAAAGCCCCATCCAAGATGTAACAATTAAGGAATATATAACAATCCTCTTTCTGCTTCCTGGCTTGACAGCATCTAAATGAATCCCAATGCAGACACAGAGATCCTTACTGCAATCCCAGCTGTGCCCCCCTGCTCCCACAGTAGCTCTATCAGACAGGGTGCTCACCAGGAGTGTACAGTTAGCCTTAGCAGATCATCTTCATCACAAAGGACAAATGGAGCACTCTGAGATGAAGAATTTTACCCTTGTCAACAAAAGCAAGTCCCTGGCAAATCCAGAAACTCATTAATTCAAATGTTGTGTGCCTGATATTATAATCACAGACCTCCTCACCATGCAGTGCCCCCAGTGAAGCAACACATTGTTGGATCCTCTTAGAAACCTCCACCTAGCAATGGTGAAACAAGGAAAAGGGGCTGCTTCTGCCTGGTTTCAATTCCTCTTAACAAGATGGGATCCCACAGTCCTGCTGTGGAGACTCCTGCAGCCAAAGGCATTACACTGCATAGAGAGCCCCACTGGGGTCATCTTCGCACCCTGCAGAGACCAAGAGGTCAGGTGCTGAAGGCTCTTTGGAAAAAAAGAATCTACTAGCATCTCTTTCACAGATGAGAAACTCAAGGATGGATTATGGGTTCTTACTTAGATAATTTTGGATGAATCAAGAAAAGAGAGGAGGAATAGCTGGATGGCTAAATAAAGCCAATGAGATCACATGTTCCGCCTTTTTATCTGCTTTTCTCTTGCTGCTTTTGGATGACAAAGCTCTCTTTGATATGAAAGAAGAGGGGGGTAGGGAGGGTGGGGAGAGGGGGTGCCAGAGTCACCCCAATGGCCCCTGGTCACTTATCCACACTCCTTAATGTGATGTTCCCACTGACAGAAACAGAAAAAAACAGTGATCTCATGATTCCAGAGACGATTCATGCAAACAACCCCGGGATGGGCGTTGAAGAGGACAGGAAAGAGGGGTACAGGATGAGTGAGGAAAGGCAAGAAAGGGAAAGGGTAGGAGTGACAGGGAGAGGACACACAGGAAGCAAGACCTTGTAGGAGAATTGCAGTTAGAAACCGAAGGTCAAAATCCAAAAGAGGATGTGTAAAGAGACTGTAGGTAAAAGGCAAAGAAAGAGGAGTCTTCAGAGCACTAGGACCGGTGGAAGAAAGTTAGGTGTGACACCGCACAGAAGGACTGAGGGCAGAGGCAGGGATAAGAGTTGGCTGAGGTGTAGAGTATGTAGGAAAAGGAGGCTGGGCTCAGAGACAGTGTGGTGGGATGAGGAACAAGGGCTTGATACAAATGTGAGAACGGAAGGAGGGGGAAGTCCCCATGGGGTTAGGATCAGAAGGAGTGAGACTTACTAAAACTTGTTACTGCTGCATTCTGCTTACACAAAACCAGGTCACCAAATATGCCAAGAGAATAATCCTGCTCTTTAGTAGCCCTAGAACCAACAGATGCCAGGAATACAATGGGGAGAGAGATTTATTACCTGAAGCATTCAGCCATGTCCAAGGGAGGCAGTGCTGAGGCAGCCGAGCTGGAGAAAGCCCCACTTTGGTTGGATTGCAGGAGGCCTTCACACCTGCACAGAGGAGCACTGTGCATATTGCACCTCACCCACCAGCAGTCACTTCCAACCTTCCTTGGCTTCCCTCTTGCCCTTTCATTCTTCCTTCCCTCTTCCCTCCCTCCATCCTTCCTTGCCTCCTCCCCACAGGCAGACGAGCTCAGCACAGCTGGCAGGAGATGCCCTACCTTCTTCCCCATCCCTGCAAGGGGATGTGTCATGCCAACAGCCCTCTTCTCTAACCAGTGAAGCAGACAGGATTCAGGACTAGGATTTTGAGCCCACAGGGCTCCTGATGGAGCTGCAACAGAGGGATGAAGGACTTGGGGGAACAACCAAAAGAAAAAGTGTCTATGACCTGACATCTACAAGCCTCATGGCTCTCGACACTGGTCTCTCCTGGGGACTCATCATGTTTCCCCCCTCCTCTTTCTGCTCCGTGGCAGCTAATCAGTGACCCACTGACAGTCTCTGTCTATCACTCCTCTCTGCACACAATGGGGTAATTAAACCCTGACCCTCCACTCCTTTAATCCATTTCCTCTGCATAGTCACTCCCTGAAAGAGCAGAGGGGAAGACCTGCTGTGGAGGCTTCTGCCCCAGCCTCTAGCTGTAATGAAGATGTAAAGCACAGGAAGGACTCGCTGTGAAAAGAAGCATACTGAGGGGGCAGCCAAAGAGGTATTGAATGGTACAAGGCTTCCCACACACTTGTGCTGAGCTCTGCTGACCTACCTCCATCACAGACATTTCAACTCCATCATCACACCCACAGGTTGTTCAGAATCCTTCCCCTGCCCATGCATACTTACAACAAACCCACTGTTTCTCTACATGTCCTCAAGGCAGCACTAAAGTACAAGTTTCTAGCTCAGGTATCCAGGAGCCTCAATTTGTCCAGCTCTGGGCTTGCTTTTCCCAGCTTTGTTGATGTGCCCCAGCCCAAAGCTTGTGCACTCCCTGTGGAATTAAGCCATTGCCTCCACTTAGACTAAGCCCAGTGCCTCAGGCTTTCCTTATTAAACATCTGCTGAAAGAGAGAGGGAGTTCTCAGTGGCAAGGTGCATCCCACGGAGCACAGTGGATGGACCCAGGAGCTGGCCAAGGTAAGGTGATGTTGCTCTTGCCTGCACCACAGGCCAGTGGAGAATGCATTCAGTGACAGACAAACGTCGCAAAATGCCAGGAAGTTCTTTCTCTTTCTTCCTTTTTTATGGCTTTCTGGCACTCCACAAAATTTATTACACAGATTGATGAACAGCCAGAAATGATGCCTAACAATCCACATTCTGCTTGCTTCTCCCTGCCCTGAGTGGGGAAGCTGCCTCCCTCCCACGCATGAGCAAGAAGGGCTGGGGCCACCCGAGGAAGGGCATGACGGGTAAAGCAGTGCCCCTGAACAATTAAGCACTGTCCCAAGCCCTGCACACCCCTGTCCCCAGAACAAAAGAGTCACACACAAGAGACCTGACTGTGAAGCCTCCATCCGCTTTCATCACTGACCCCCGGGGCAGGCAGGGCACAAGGTCAGCCCACTTAAACTCCAAACTCGGACAGAAATAGAGCTGGGAAGTGGGCAAGGGTGGCCAAGTGCAGGGGTCCCCAACCATTTGAGGGGTTCTTTGACTAAGCTATTTCATTTCATCAAAGACACATATTTTTCTGGAAGGAAAATGGAGAGCAGCGGGTGTGAAGGGAGTAAGGGGGAGGCAGGGTGCTCACCGTGAATTATGACCACTCTCAACAAGAGTCTTTCACATCATGGAGGTGAGGAGAGGATGGAGTAATTGGGCATGTTAGACCCATGCATAATGAGGGCAAGTTTCTGCCCATTTCTCATTCTCTGCTCTGCCACTGCTCACAAGATGTGGTCACCCATACGCCCTGTCGTTATTCCATTGTAAGGCTCAGCACCCCAAGGGCTCAATCCAAGGTCCACAAGGTTTGACAGCACCTTAGCAGTCTGGCAGCCCTCCTGGGCTGTTCGCTTTTGTGTGGTCATAACCCTGGTGTAGAAAGGCTGAAAGTTGCCTTATCAGCCAAGCTGAGGCTCATGCTTTCCACCTGCAGGGTCTCAAAAAATCCATTAAAGTTGCTGAGTTTTGAGGTTGTAAATGATGCCTTTGTATGCAATGCTTTCATATCAGTAACAGCTCTACCTTCTGAGAGTCACCACTGAGCACTGTAGTTGTAGTAGGTAAGAACAGATTACATCCTGGGCTGCATCAAAAGCAGCATGGCCAGCAGGTTGAGAGAGGTGATTCTGTCACTCTGCTCTGGTGAGACCTCACTGGGAGTACTCTGTCCAGTTCTGGGGCCCCCAACACAAGAGACACATGGACCTGCCAGAGCTGGTCCAGAGGAGGGCTGGAGCACCTCTCCTATGAAGACAGCCTGAGAGAGTTGGGGCTTTTCAGGTTGGTGAAGAGAAGGCTCCAGGGAGACCTTATTTCAGTATCTGAAGGAGACATGCAGGAAGGCTGGGGAAGGACTATTTAGAAGGGCTCGTTGCAACAGGACATGGGGCAATGGTTTGAAATTGGAGCAGGGTAGATTTAGGTTGGACATAAGGAGGAAGTTCTTTACTAGGAGAGTGGTGAAATACTGGCACAGGTTGCCCAGGGATGTGGTTGAGGCCCTGTCCCTGTAGACATTCAAGATCACATTTGATGTGGCCCTGGGCAGCCTGATCTAGGTGGAGGTGTCCCTGCTCACTGCAGGGGGTTGACTAAGAGGGCTTCTGAAGGTCCCTTCCAACCCAGTGCAATCTGTGAATCTGTTATCTCTTTGAATAGGAGGAGAAACCTGTGGGGACCAAGGCAAGTAGAAATGAAATGTGTTTGGTGCATGTGCAAATAAAACTTATCTATCACAGAGCAGTGTTGATTTCGTCAGGCTTCTTCCCTCTGGGTAACTTCTGATAATCCTAAAAGCAAAAAAAGTCAGAGGAAGGACAACCAAAACACACATCAAGGGAAAACAAACAAACAAACAAAACCCAAAATGAATCAACATTAAAAAATATTGTTGTTCACTCCAAAAAAATATGAAATTTCACCATCTAAACTAAGTCAGCCTGAACTCCAAAGGACAGCAACGCTGTGTTCTGCTGAGTCATATCTTGTTGGTCCCATGGGGAAGGATATCTCCAGCTTGTCAGAAACAACTGAAGGTACACCTCATTCTGGCAGGAGTCTCAGTACAGCAGTGAGAAGATGTACAGGTTAGAAAATAAGCAGGCAGGTCATTTGTAGCCATGTTTTCAATGTTTCCTCTTCCTCTCTGAGTAGTGGCCCCAGGATCCAAGTGCTAACAGCAAACACACATCTTGGAGTGTCATAAACCACCCCTGCATATGACTGTCACCTGTTCTACATCAGTGGGGCCACCACCTCCACCTCCCACCTGCAGCTTGTAGAGGCCCCTCCATGGGTCTGGAGCACCCAGAAAAAGTGGGGACAGAGAAGGGCATGCAGGCTATGAAGCCAGGAATACAATCCCCAGACTTGTCCACTGGAATTTCCCCCCAAAACCAGAGGACATGGCTTAAGGAACAGCAAGGAGGATGTTAGCTCAGCGTTGGTTGTGTTGATGTTGACAACTAGAAGCAAAGCAGCCAGAAACATGAGGTTCAGCACAGAGCCTGCACAGAGAAATGCTTCTGAGTGCCAAGAAGCTAACTAGTCATGCGATGTGTGATCTGCTTGCAGACTTCTCATTACACATGATGAAAGACAAGCAGAAGGGAGTTCAGCTCTCAAAGCCCCGGCTGACTTTTCATGGGTTGTCTATTTGGGGGTGGAAAAATGTCTGTACTTGCAAACTTAGGACTCTTGATCTGAGCTGTACTAGTGGGCTGTAAGCAGTGAGCCCACATTTCAGGGTAAAGCTGCATTTCAAACTTTTGATACAATAATTAATCAGATGTATTTCTGAAAATGAGAGGCTTCCTGGGACTTATTTACATGTTGGAAAGCATTTTTTTTTTTAATTGTTATTATTTATTTATTTTAATGTTAGATAACAATTTTAATCAGCAATTCATTACTTTTTCCATCGAGGGGAGGTGATCAGCTGGATTTCTGCTATTGAGATAGATGTGGCTTTGAGGCACCTCATGAAGAGGGAATCCAGTCTATCTGGGACATATTGGAGAACGGTACACAAAAGGCAGGGTCAGCCAGCACACATGTACAAAGGCTGATGCTTCAGGAACATACTGAAGGACACACACATCACTGGAGCAGCACAAAAGCAAGGCACATCAGACCTACAGATTTTGGCTTTGTCAGTGTCAGCAGGTCTGTTTTGTGGGTTTTTTTACCTCAGGCCGGCTCTGCCTCCTGTCAGAAAGGAGACATTCAGTGCTTGTTCAGACCTGCTTTTGGGACCAGCAGGGTTCTGTGTGGTCTTCACTGGAGCCCTGGGCAAGCCACTGCCTTCTAGTGCTGCAGCAGGTCTCTGCCAGTCCTGGGATGGTGAGGAAGGAGTGCCCTTGGAGCTGCACATCCTCCTGCCTGCTCAGAGTAGGGCTGCACTGCAACCATTTCTCTGCTGCTGGGTTACTCAGCCTGCTGCTGTCCTGCTGCTGTCCTTCTACCATTCTGGTTGTGGAGTCTCCCTCTCTGGAGATATTCAAGAACTGTCTGGATGTGTTCCAGTGTGATCTGCTCTGGGTGATCCTGCTCTGGCAGGGGGGCTGGACCAGATGATCTTTTGAGGTCCTTTCCAGCCCCTGACATTCTATGATTCTATGATTCTCTTGCCCTTTGGCCCCAGGAGAAGCAGATGCAGGAGAAACGAGGTCCCAGGACCAGTCTGTTGCCCAGCCATGCAAAAGGCCTTGAGCAATCCTCAAATAATTTATGTTACGCAGGTGTGGGGGGGAAACACTCCTAGGTGTGTGGGGAAACCTTTCTTGCCCCTTGCAGAAGAACAGGAGAAAGATCCCAGCGTTGCAAACCCAGGGCGCCTGAATCCAGACCTCTCTCCTGCAGCATTTCTCAGTAGTGTCCACACGGTGGCGCTGCCCCCTCAGGAATGAAGCCTACTCGCAGCTCTGGTGGTCACCTCCTCCGCGGTGACCCTGCACAGCCCACGGCCAGAAGTCTTGCTGAAGTCAAGGTAGACAACGTCTACTGTCCTCTCCTCGTCTATCCATCCAGTCATGCCTTTGTAGAAGGCTATCAGATTAGTCAGACATGAGTTCCTCTTGGTGAATCCATGTTGACTAATTCTGATAACCTTCTTTCCCTGCACACGCTTTGAGATGACACTCAGAACAAGCTGCTCCAACGCTCTTCCAGGGATGGAGATGAGGCTGACTGGCTTCTTGCCCTTTTTGTAGACTGGAGTGACGCTGGCTTTCCTGCAGTCCTCAAGTACCTTGCCTGTTTTCCAGGACCTTTCAAAGATGATGAAAAGTGGCCCAGCAATGACTACTGCTAGCTCCTTCAGTGCTCACAGGTGCATCCCATCAGAACCTACGGACTTGTTTAACTGATCTCTAATTTGATCCTACTTAAACAAGGGAAAGTATTCCTTCCCCCAGGCTTTTCCTGTTATCTCTAATGTCAGGGAGTTCTGAGCAGTGAAGACTGAAGCAAAGAAGGCATTCAGTAACTCCAGCTTCTCTGCATCCTCTGTCACCATGGCACTGCCTCATTGAAGCCCAGGCCCTTTCCCTTTGCCTCCAATATACTTGAAGAAATCCTTCCTGTTGACTTTGATGTCCCTTACCAGGTTCAGTTCCAAGGAGGCCTTGGCTTCCTTGTTTCATCCTTCTGCATACGCTGACAGCATTCTTGTGATCTTCCCAGTGCTCAGTCCCTCCCTGCACTGTACACTTCCTTCTTCCACCTGCGTTTTTTTCAGAAGCTCCCTGCTCAGCCTGCATGCAGGTCTGCTGCTTCCCTTACCTGAATGCTTGCTCTTAGGGATGTACTGCTCCTGAGATGGGAAGGAGTGGTTCTTAAATATCAACCAGCTCTCCTGAGCCCTCATACTTTCCAAAGTTCTAACTACTAGCTGTCAGCTCTGGTGAGGGTGATGCAGGATTTCCTGTGTTGGGCAGTGCCCCACTGGCCAGGGACTGGACTTCTGTGAGGGGGCCACAATGTAGCTGTATCACAAACAACATCAATCCCTAGCTGTCAACAGTGGACTTCCATGCTCTGAGGAGGACAAGGGACTGACTTTTTTTTTTAAGTGTGCATTTCAGAGTGAGGGTTCTAAAACAACAACAACAAAAAAGAAAGATATTGCCAGTTGTTTTGATCCACGAATTTGAAAGAGAAATAGACAGAAAATAATTTCCAAATTTTCCAGGTTCTCTTTGAGGATCCCAGCATTGCAGAATCTGCCCAGTTACATTTTCAACTTCTCTAGGGTGTTTCTCTCTGGGCTCCTGCAACAGTGCTTACCCATTCCCATAGTAGCTCTTTTTTTTTTTTTTTTTTTTTTTTTTTTTCCCTTTTATCTAACTGGAATTTCTATGTTGCCACTTGTGACCTTTTGCCTTTTGCTTTTTGTTGTGCAAAAGCCTTGGGAAGAGCCCGGCTCTGTCCTCTCTGTGTCATCCTCAACCACAGCCAAATGCCATTGTACTGCTGAGCCCCAGAAAGCTCCTCCAGTACAGAGATCAGGGCTGGGCTCATCAATTCTAGTGCTTCACTGATGTAAAACTCCTGTCAATGTCCAGGGTCAGGATGTCAGTTTCTTGTCTTCAGGAGCTCCCACTTGAAGGATGGCATTTCTCATTCAGCTTCTCCTCATAAATAAATCTCCTCTTAGATGCAGGACTTTGAAGTGATTATTAACAACACGACCTTACCCTTGTACTCCAGTATTGTGAATTTTGATGTTTGCAGTCAAGAGGTTCACTGCAATGCAAGCTGCAAACGCTAATCAACCTCTTAGCCAGCAAGAGAGGTCATTGTCATCAGCCAGTTCCTGACTTCTTGTTCCTGGTCACAGAGGAGTTTTCAGTGCAAAGACTGCAATTTTTTTTTTTTTTTTTTAAATTTGGATAAGTAAGTCAGGTTTGGCAGCCTGGTAATTGGTTAGAAGCCAACAGCAGCTGCAAGAGATGACACATAACACAACAGGCCATCACATTCTTCTGGGAAATCAAAGTGTTCTCCCAGCAATCATGCTCTTGATGGGGCAGAAAATTAATTGGAACACCTAACCACTATCCACACACACTACAGAGCAGAAAAATGCATGGAAGCTGGGGGATCCTGCCATACACAGGGCAGCATGGTGAGTTTGCATACAGCTGTGCTGACTGGCTTTCGAGTCACTGCTTCCACAGGTCGGCAGTAGGGGAGATTGTGCCAAGAAGTTTCAAAGCTCTTTGTGTCCCTGCTGTCATCTGAATCATCCATCCAGGACGTGTTCATATTCACAAATGTCTTTCTGCAATGCTGCCTTCTGCGGGAGGCTGGTGCTGAGTGTATTTGTGCTGGGTACATCACCTTCCACGGGTACCAGCTCTGTCATTTTTCCAAGTGACAAGCACAAGAATGTCTTTTCCTCTAGACGGGCACACTTTGAGTGCCCCTCCTGGTGCCTGAACAGCTGATAGCTCACCACAAGCCACCAATACCAGCAGTAGGGTAAGACATGGTGCTTCTGTTTCATGCTGTGCCACTAAACCTGCTCAACTCAGTAGCTCCCATCCTCTTCTGCAGATGCTGCCACCACTGCAGCTCTCCCTTTGTGACTTATGTAGCCCAACTTCCCTTGCAGTGCTGGATGTCCCGATTTTCCTGGGACAGAATCATTGGCCAGCCAGATCATTACCAGTTTCAAGTCAGTCGGGACATTAAGCTGGGTAGGGCAGCAGCCCCGAGATGGTTCACAGATGTATCCCATACTGTAAGCATCCTGCTCATGATGAAGGGGGAAGTTTGGTGAGGGTAAGGGCTCCTGCCCTCTAGTCGTTATTCCTGCAGAGTCTTGCTTGCTTAGTATTGTGATTGCCATACACTCTTCTCCTTTTCTTCTCGGCTAGGGAGGAGTCATAGGGCGATAGACTGCTATAGCTTAACCCCTGATAAGGGGTGAACATCGCCACTGGGGTGTATTGGAAACCGCAAGTGGAGTTGGGCATTTTAAAGGTCTTTTCTAACTGAAACGAGTCTATACCCCTAAAAAACGAGCTGGAGGCTGCAGGCTCGACTTCACCATGCTGCCCAGCCTTCCTTCTCTGCGTGTCACGGTGGCCGGAGAGGCCCATAGTCCTCGGAGAGAGGACACGCAACACACCCAGAGAACACCTTCCAAGAGCAGCTCTCCGCTGGCCCAACTCCCTGAAGCAGCCGCCCAGGAGGTGGCTGGCTTGGCGGCGAGAGGGCGGCCCTTCTCCTCAGGCCGAAGGGAGCCGGGNCCCCACACCCCCACCCCTCCCCTCTGGGCCGGCAGCCCGAGGTTGTCCAGGCAGCGGTTTCTGTGGGAGCAGGGGTCGGAGTTGTGCTGCTTCCCGGGCCCTGTCAGGGAGACTCCCTGCAAACGCTCTGGCTGGTGCCGCATGCCCACTTCTCCGGGTCTGTGGGCTGTGGCTGAGGCCTTGGGCTGCCGGGACACCCCGCTGTCAGGGCCCAACAACAAGCCTCCCGTGCCGAGCCCTCTCTCTGACGCCTCCGGGCCCAGTACAGTGAGAGAGGGGGAGGGCCCGAGCGGGAAAGGGCTGTGTCCGAAGTGCGAAGCTGCTGCCGTGAGGGACGCGACAGAGCGAGTTTGTCTGTGAAGACCTCTCCCGTGTGTGGCTTGTGAAGCCAGGTGTGCCGGTAGCTACCTCGGGAGGCTGCCACCGCGGTGTGGGCCAGCCTGTGGTGCTGCCGAAGCATGAGTAAAACCAAAACGTGTCTGCTAATTACTGTCTGAAATTACATAGAAAGTTAAACAGGCACTTGTGCACGGGGAAACAAGGGGGAGTTTCGTCAAAACAAGGTGCAAAAAGTGACCTAACTTGCTATGAAATGGAGGACAAAATGGAGATGTTTAATGGATCTGAGGAATAAAAGTTCAATTATCTTTAGTAGCCATTTAGCAGGTAGAGTGTGGGAAGAAGCAGCTTCCAGAAAGGACCACATTGTGGTGTGTGCCTTGGAAATAGTGCACATGTGGGGTTTGAAACATGCAGCACTTCAGCTGGAGGACTTTCTCCTGTCTCATTCAGAGAAGAAAATCAGACATTTGATGTGTTTTTTGATAAGATGAAAAAATAAAGGATATTGACAAGGATGGCAGGTTTTCTCTGCAGTTTTCTATTGAGATCACTGGTTTATTTAGGTTGTTCTTTCTTCCCAGAAACTTTCCTGTAAGAAGTTTTAGACAAAGTCTCCACTTAACCAAAACAATGTTTGCAGATTTGGACTATGATATTGAGGAAGATAAGATGTGAGTATTTAACTTGTCTTTTCCTGCGTTTTGCTAAAAATAGAATTAGTCTTTGCAGCCAAGACCTGGTGGGAGTGGGTAAATTTACCTGCTTCTGATGCTGTGTGATGAAAAGTCAGACCTCATTTGTTGCTTGCTCTGGGGATTGAGGATGAGGCATTGCTGTGCTGTTGAGCAAAGGAGAATGCTGTCTAATGCTCTGTGATGACTACGCAGCCCTCCTGATTGCAAACCAGTGCTGCCAAATATGTAAATCTGTGACTTTAGCCAGAGTAAAATTACTTAGAACAGAGGAGATAATAAAAGGCAAGCAGTGGGGGAAAACTCTGGACTCCTTAAGTCTGTAACGAGGAGAACACTGGCATTTCCTGAGCAAGTGAAAGATTTTATGAGATTAGCAATTAACACAGAGCACTTGTCTTGCACCTCATTTATGCTGTGCAAGTTTTCCTCTCACTCTGTCACTCAGAATAAATGAAACACTCTTTAAAATATGATAGTGCCTAGCAGTAGATGAAGGTGTCTCTCTCACTTCTCTAATCCTTGTAATCTCAAAAAAGATATCCCAAAAGGTGAGTGCTGATAGGCTCTGTGGTGATGATGTGATGAATTGCAATGTGCAGTGCCTGCTACATTTTCAATTTGTATTGACTCAGATACCAGAGCTGCTTCAGACACTTGCAGCTCTGCCTGCCACGTTCAGTTATTCATTCCTCCTTTCTCATCCTAGGGGGATCCCCACTGTACCTGGGACAGTGACCCTAAAGAAGGACTCTCAGAACCTGATTGGGATCAGCATTGGGGGAGGAGCACAGTACTGCCCCTGTCTCTACATTGTCCAGGTGGGCACCTGGGGAGGATGAGTGAAACCATCTTTGTAAAAGACCTGAGAGATAGAAAGTGTGGAGAGTCCTGTGTGCATTTTCTTTCTCAAAATGGGAGACATCATCTCCTTCCCAGTCAATAAAGTTTCCTTACTCTAGCACCTAATAGGTGTGGAAGAATTAAATGAAGACTTCTGTAGTTATCTTTGTCCTTGGAGAGCATGTTAGAATTCACAGGGGAACAGTGTGACATTCTCAGCATTAAGAAATCTTCTGCTTGAGGAGGTGTGTCCTGGAGGCAAGGACTTCCTGAGAGAACAAGATGGTCAGCCCACCTCTTAGCTAGGAAAGGGGAAGAGCTGTGGCTTTACCATGAACCAAATACAACTGAGTTAATAGGAGGAATATAATTGTTGCTTTTTGTTCTTTAGTCCTGCATTCATCTTTCTCTTGACTGGAGACTACCTGTGCTCTTTCTCCTCTCTGTTAGGTATTTGATAACACTCCAGCAGCCCTGGATGGCACCATAGCAGCTGGTGATGAAATCACAGGAGTGAATGGGAAGTCTGTCAAAGGAAAGACCAAGATGGAGGTGGCCAAGATGATACAGATGGTAAAGGTGAGAGGTAGGAGGGGGCCACTGGAGCTTCTGGGTCATAGTTTACACTTTGTTGCCCATTGGTAAAGGAAGCCACCTCTACTTAATCCCAGCTCAGTGGTTTTGGATCTGCCCTTTCTGCAGGGAGAAGTGACCATACACTACAACAAGCTTCAGGCTGACCCAAAGCAGGGCAAGTCACTGGATATCGGTAAGGCTGGTTTCTTTCTAAGGTCTTAAAGTGACAAGGAGGAGTGAAAGATTTGCCCTAGCTGAAACCAAAGTAAAATTCTGTTTCTGTTGTTCTTCTTAACTTAGTCATTTTCAAATGGAGAATTGCAGGTTTAAAAAGATTGCAGGTTTAAAGAAATCCTTACCTGACTTCTCTAAATAGTCTTGGAAGTTAAATAGAGCCTTGACTGTTGTTGTTAAAAGCTTGCTTTTCTGCACTGCGTTTAGTGTGGCTGATGAAACTCAACTAGATAATAATTTGTCTGCTTTTAATACATACAAGTTATGCTGACTTACTGAGATTTTCAGCATTTTTTTCACAAAAAATGTGGCTATCAAAACCCACTAGTTGTATTTTCTCATCTTGGACAATGGTGATGACATAGCTGTCTACTACTGAGCTTTGCACAAACATAAATTTTATAGGAGATGAAGATACTTTTTAAACAAAGAGTGTGTTTTGAATTAAGAGTACACAGCTTTCTCCTTCATATGGTCTACTTTTCTCGCTTTCCTAAAATATCTGTTCTTTCTGCTTTCATTTCTTTTCATGGCAATTAAGGGACTAATAACAGGGGTTNGGCCCAACAACAAGCCTCCCGTGCCGAGCCCTCTCTCTGACGCCTCCGGGCCCAGTACAGTGAGAGAGGGGGAGGGCCCGAGCGGGAAAGGGCTGTGTCCGAAGTGCGAAGCTGCTGCCGTGAGGGACGCGACAGAGCGAGTTTGTCTGTGAAGACCTCTCCCGTGTGTGGCTTGTGAAGCCAGGTGTGCCGGTAGCTACCTCGGGAGGCTGCCACCGCGGTGTGGGCCAGCCTGTGGTGCTGCCGAAGCATGAGTAAAACCAAAACGTGTCTGCTAATTACTGTCTGAAATTACATAGAAAGTTAAACAGGCACTTGTGCACGGGGAAACAAGGGGGAGTTTCGTCAAAACAAGGTGCAAAAAGTGACCTAACTTGCTATGAAATGGAGGACAAAATGGAGATGTTTAATGGATCTGAGGAATAAAAGTTCAATTATCTTTAGTAGCCATTTAGCAGGTAGAGTGTGGGAAGAAGCAGCTTCCAGAAAGGACCACATTGTGGTGTGTGCCTTGGAAATAGTGCACATGTGGGGTTTGAAACATGCAGCACTTCAGCTGGAGGACTTTCTCCTGTCTCATTCAGAGAAGAAAATCAGACATTTGATGTGTTTTTTGATAAGATGAAAAAATAAAGGATATTGACAAGGATGGCAGGTTTTCTCTGCAGTTTTCTATTGAGATCACTGGTTTATTTAGGTTGTTCTTTCTTCCCAGAAACTTTCCTGTAAGAAGTTTTAGACAAAGTCTCCACTTAACCAAAACAATGTTTGCAGATTTGGACTATGATATTGAGGAAGATAAGATGTGAGTATTTAACTTGTCTTTTCCTGCGTTTTGCTAAAAATAGAATTAGTCTTTGCAGCCAAGACCTGGTGGGAGTGGGTAAATTTACCTGCTTCTGATGCTGTGTGATGAAAAGTCAGACCTCATTTGTTGCTTGCTCTGGGGATTGAGGATGAGGCATTGCTGTGCTGTTGAGCAAAGGAGAATGCTGTCTAATGCTCTGCGATGACTACGCAGCCCTCCTGATTGCAAACCAGTGCTGCCAAATATGTAAATCTGTGACTTTAGCCAGAGTAAAATTACTTAGAACAGAGGAGATAATAAAAGGCAAGCAGTGGGGGAAAACTCTGGACTCCTTAAGTCTGTAACGAGGAGAACACTGGCATTTCCTGAGCAAGTGAAAGATTTTATGAGATTAGCAATTAACACAGAGCACTTGTCTTGCACCTCATTTATGCTGTGCAAGTTTTCCTCTCACTCTGTCACTCAGAATAAATGAAACACTCTTTAAAATATGATAGTGCCTAGCAGTAGATGAAGGTGTCTCTCTCACTTCTCTAATCCTTGTAATCTCAAAAAAGATATCCCAAAAGGTGAGTGCTGATAGGCTCTGTGGTGATGATGTGATGAATTGCAATGTGCAGTGCCTGCTACATTTTCAATTTGTATTGACTCAGATACCAGAGCTGCTTCAGACACTTGCAGCTCTGCCTGCCACGTTCAGTTATTCATTCCTCCTTTCTCATCCTAGGGGGATCCCCACTGTACCTGGGACAGTGACCCTAAAGAAGGACTCTCAGAACCTGATTGGGATCAGCATTGGGGGAGGAGCACAGTACTGCCCCTGTCTCTACATTGTCCAGGTGGGCACCTGGGGAGGATGAGTGAAACCATCTTTGTAAAAGACCTGAGAGATAGAAAGTGTGGAGAGTCCTGTGTGCATTTTCTTTCTCAAAATGGGAGACATCATCTCCTTCCCAGTCAATAAAGTTTCCTTACTCTAGCACCTAATAGGTGTGGAAGAATTAAATGAAGACTTCTGAAGTTATCTTTGTCCTTGGAGAGCATGTTAGAATTCACAGGGGAACAGTGTGACATTCTCAGCATTAAGAAATCTTCTGCTTGAGGAGGTGTGTCCTGGAGGCAAGGACTTCCTGAGAGAACAAGATGGTCAGCCCACCTCTTAGCTAGGAAAGGGGAAGAGCTGTGGCTTTACCATGAACCAAATACAACTGAGTTAATAGGAGGAATATAATTGTTGCTTTTTGTTCTTTAGTCCTGCATTCATCTTTCTCTTGACTGGAGACTACCTGTGCTCTTTCTCCTCTCTGTTAGGTATTTGATAACACTCCAGCAGCCCTGGATGGCACCATAGCAGCTGGTGATGAAATCACAGGAGTGAATGGGAAGTCTGTCAAAGGAAAGACCAAGATGGAGGTGGCCAAGATGATACAGATGGTAAAGGTGAGAGGTAGGAGGGGGCCACTGGAGCTTCTGGGTCATAGTTTACACTTTGTTGCCCATTGGTAAAGGAAGCCACCTCTACTTAATCCCAGCTCAGTGGTTTTGGATCTGCCCTTTCTGCAGGGAGAAGTGACCATACACTACAACAAGCTTCAGGCTGACCCAAAGCAGGGCAAGTCACTGGATATCGGTAAGGCTGGTTTCTTTCTAAGGTCTTAAAGTGACAAGGAGGAGTGAAAGATTTGCCCTAGCTGAAACCAAAGTAAAATTCTGTTTCTGTTGTTCTTCTTAACTTAGTCATTTTCAAATGGAGAATTGCAGGTTTAAAAAGATTGCAGGTTTAAAGAAATCCTTACCTGACTTCTCTAAATAGTCTTGGAAGTTAAATAGAGCCTTGACTGTTGTTGTTAAAAGCTTGCTTTTCTGCACTGCGTTTAGTGTGGCTGATGAAACTCAACTAGATAATAATTTGTCTGCTTTTAATACATACAAGTTATGCTGACTTACTGAGATTTTCAGCATTTTTTTCACAAAAAATGTGGCTATCAAAACCCACTAGTTGTATTTTCTCATCTTGGACAATGGTGATGACATAGCTGTCTACTACTGAGCTTTGCACAAACATAAATTTTATAGGAGATGAAGATACTTTTTAAACAAAGAGTGTGTTTTGAATTAAGAGTACACAGCTTTCTCCTTCATATGGTCTACTTTTCTCGCTTTCCTAAAATATCTGTTCTTTCTGCTTTCATTTCTTTTCATGGCAATTAAGGGACTAATAACAGGGGTTCAGGAAAATCATGAGGAGTGAGGTGGATTTGTGGGGAAACAGAACTGCAGTGAGAATATGTTGTCCTCCAGACATGCTGAACACTGTGGCTCCAGCTGAGCTCTTGGGAGCTGCAGGCACTTGGCACCCCTGCAACTTTGCCTCTAAATAAATGGAGCTGAATCATCTGATTCCAAAGAGAACATAACTGTGTATAGTAATTTGCTGTGTACAATCACCAAAGATAGAAACTAGTTCTGTCAAGGGATAACAAAATAGTTTAAGATTAAAAAAAGATAAAAGTAAGCAAGGGGATAACCTTGAGCGTGTCCTGCTTTCAGCTTCATCTCCTGACTTCAGTTGAAGTAACACAGCGAGTAGCATAAGCAAAATCTAATTCCAAACATTATTGGTAGCTTACAGCATAATGCTGTATTGGAATAGTCTTGCACAAGAAGTGCTGGAGCTCTGTTGATTGATGTGAGAGCAGAACAGACAGGCAAAACAGAAGATGTTCTATGCACTACTGGACCAAACATGTAGTTTCTCTGGTATTCTTCTTCTGCTCATTGCCTCAATAGCAAGTTCAGCCTTTCAGTGCCTGAGAAACCAGTGAAGTATGCTGGTGAGCTTTACTTGCCCATAGAAATGGGCAAACCTGATCGTGGTTTGCAACTTTTCTTTTTGCCTTTAGTATTGAAGAAGGTAAAGCATCGACTGGTAGAGAACATGAGCTCAGGGACAGCAGATGCCTTGGGGTTAAGCCGAGCCATACTTTGCAATGGTAAGTGTCCAGGAGGACATTTTCTTAAGGAGACACTTATCCTCTTGTGCTTACCTGCTTTTTATAGTTACTTGCCTCTTCCACATTACTCCTCCCTAATTCTTTCCTCCTGCTATGCCTCGCTGTTGTGATGCCCCTGTCCTTCCTGGGTGATATATCCTGTTGATCAGGCCATTTGAATGGTCATTAAGATCAAATTAATTTAAAGTGGAGACACACTTAATGAATGCAAATAACTGATGATCCCACACTATAAAAATAAGCTTACAGTTATTTTAAAAGCTTCCTGTGTTGGACCAGGGAACAGGTATTAAGAGATGAGGGAAATTTGAAGCAAAGAGGTGAAATTGGTGTTTTTCCAGTCAGGTCTTGACCATGTCCTGTCGTAATTCTTGTTTTCATTTAGATGGACTGGTGAAGAGATTGGAGGAGTTGGAGAGGACTGCAGAGTTATACAAAGGTAAAGTGTGTCCTGCATCAGACAGCAGATAGGAGGGAAGGATGCCTGCATTTCAGTGAAATCACTTCCATGCTTTTTCTGACTTCCAGGCTTGACAGAGCACACCAAGAGTCTTCTCAGAGCTTTCTTTGAGCTGTCCCAGACACACAGAGGTAAAGAGTCTGAGTGAAGAGAGTACAGATCTTTGGCCTCCATACTCAGGAAGTTTAGTCAGTACTTAGAAGTGTGATTCCCTCACCCAAAGAAAACTTAAATGTTGCAGAAATGAGCAGGGAAGGCCAGCAGTCATGGTACTGCCCCCACGTTCTGTCTTTCACTTGAGAAGTTAAAGAAATGCCCTTCCAACTTCTGGTCTTTAGGGAATATCGTTCCCAGCTGAGTGCACAGTTACGGGAAGGAGTTGTAATACCAGAGGCACAAGATTCTCTCCAAGGCCAACTTCTTCTTTCACCTGTCTGTATTTCTTGCCTTAATCCAGCATTTGGAGATGTTTTCTCTGTCATTGGTGTTCGGGAGCCGCAGCCAGCTGCCAGCGAAGCCTTTGTGAAATTTGCCGATGCCCATCGCAGCATTGAGAAGTTTGGGATTCACCTTCTGAAAACAATTAAGCCGGTAAAGAATTTAACCACAAGAGTAAAGGGTCTGGAGAAGAGGGGAATCTAGAAAGACTGTCTTTGAAGGTGTGGTCTTATAAATCATTCACTGTGGGAAGATCCGTCTTTGTCGTCTTTCCTTCAGGGAACTCTTCATAAAGAACCTCAGAGGTAACGTTAGTGAATGCATCAGTCCTGTCCCTTTGACTTTTGCACACAAATATATCCCTCTCCTTACCTTTCAGGGGTGAGTGGGAGCAATGTAGTCCCTAGAGCCCTTTCCTTGATGCTGGTACCCATCATTAAAAAATGTTACTAAATTTAAAAGAGTATAGACAGGCACCCCAGGAACAATTTGAGGCTTCTGATCAATGTATTTGAGAGTGTCTAGGGAGTGTGCTCAGTGTAGCAAAGAGAGTATTAAGTGCTGATTTGGGCACAGCTTTCAGTGGAAAAGGTTGGGTAGTGGGGCCTTTGACTCGGGGAGAGCCATTTCCAGAGCCAACTGAAAATCCAACAAGATGAGCTGAAAGAAGATTAAGTTCAGGCTAGAAGTGAGGCATGCATTTCTAACACTGGAAACACTTGCCAGTGACAGTTATGGATGTTCTAACCATGGCGATTCCAAGTCAAGATCCAACACTTCCTTTCAGATACACTCTAGTTAAAAAAAAAGAGTTAACTGGGAGCAGTCTCGTGACTGGTGCTGGTTAGAAGGTAGCAGCTGATGTAGTTATGCTTTTTTGCCTTAGCATTCAGCAGCAGAATGTTTTCCTTGCAGATGCTTACTGACTTGAACACATACCTGAATAAAGCCATTCCTGACACAAGGCTGACTATCAAAAAATACCTGGATGTCAAGTTTGAATATTTGGTGAGCTGCTTGCCTTTTTAAAGTATTTTTATGGTGCTGGTTGACATTAGGCCTGAGGGTCACATATAGCCTGTGTCCATCATCCCTGTGAGAACACTTTACTTTTCCCAGTTCTTTGCCTCCTGCTGGATCACTCAGATTCAGACACCTGCATTTAACCTAATAGTTCTTACTGGTAAGAAAGAGCTCCCAGAATCCGTGCTACTTATTTCCTACATGACCAAATTAATTTCCTTACTTCTTTGTAAAGAGTTCCTTTGGAATTTAGGTTCTTGAACTCCCCTAAGTAGTTCTCCAGTCCATACTTTTCAGGTAGTTCTGGATAGTTAACTTTCTTTAGCCAAGTTAAACCACTGTCAAATCATATTTTCTTTCATTTAGACCATGATTTTTTTCTTTCCTCCTCCATCCCACTCACCCCTTCTTGTTTTCTACACCCAAAGAAGGGTAGGGTTCTTAAGTAGATCTCTTCTATAACTGCAGGAATCAATTTCCTGTTGCCAGTTGAGAAGAGTATTTGGACCTGCAGCCCTAAGGGAAGGAAATATGGTAGCATCTCTTCCAACATGAATCTTCCCCATCGTGTATCTTCCCTCCCACCTTTATTTATTCCCTCCTCATACTTTTCTGGTACTGTGCTTCTCCAAGCAGTAGATGAATGCAGGATTTTTCTCTTATTAGGTAATATTTATCTAAATATATATTATAAATAATAAATGCTTCTCTCTCCCTCACCATTTTCACTCCCCATCTCTCTCTAAATAGATTTTCCTTCCACCTGGTATGTTTAATATTACTCTGATCCTGCTGTGCTTTCCCCAGTACCCCTAGCTCCAGCATTAAATGAGGGTTTGCAATGGTACAACTCTGTGGCTGTGACTGATGGTGAAATTGCTTCTAATTCTTAATATTTTCTTCTTCTTTTGCCCTTTTTACATTTTAAATCCTATGAAGTCTTACTGCCTGAAAGTCAAAGAGATGGATGATGAAGAGTACAGCTGCATTGTGAGTACCAGTGCTGTGGTAATGACAGCTGCAGACTGTTTCTGCAGCTTCCCTCTGCACACTGCCTTTCAAATGTAAAAGTGTTTCTCTGCTTGTGTGCACTCAAACTGGTGAAAAGATCCTAAGAATTATACATATTTGTTCTTAACATATTAGAAATGAGAGATCCTTAAATGCTGCCTAGAAAATACTGCCAGTAACTGTCACAAATCATTGCTGCTGTGGAATGGTAGAGGGACCAGACATCTCCTCTGCAGCTTGTTTGCCCAGTGGCTGCCTCTCTCAGTGTTCAAATAATATTAGCCTGTGTAAGGAGGATTAAAGTGTTATCTGCAAAGATTCCATTTGTGTGTGGTGTACAGATTATCATTAATTCTGGGCTTGTTTCTGAGAAAGGCTTAGCTTCCCTAGCAAAACATGTGAGAGCTGCATCTCTAATTGAGGAAAATTAATTAAAGGATCTATGCTAGCAGGGCATTTTTTTGGTAAAAATAAGCAACTTCAAATCAGAAGACTTTAAAAAAAAAAAAAAAAAAACAAACCCAACCTGTGGCAGCTTTCTCTAGTAACAGTTTGCTGTTTGATTTAGACTTTTACAAATGTAACCCTTAACTGCTCTGCTTAAGATACCAAAGGTGTCCTGTACAGGTCCAGTTTTCCTTCAGGGGAGACCTCATTGCAGCCCTGGGAAGATGTTACTGCAGCCTTTCAGTTCTTAAAGGGTGCCTGTGAGAAGGATGGGGACAGTATTTAGCAAGGCATCTTGTGACAGAGCAAGGGATAATGGTTTAAAGGTGAAAGAGAGTAGATTTAAACTAGATACAGGGAAGAAATTGTTTATAGTGAGGGTGTTGAAACACTGGAACAGGTTGCCCAGAGAAGTGGTAGAAGGCCCATCCCTGAAAACATTCAAGGTCAGGTCTCTGAGCAACCTGATCTGGTTAAAGAAGTCCCTTCTCCTTGAGAGATTGGACTAAATGGCCTTTAAAGGCCACTTCCTACTCAAACCATTCTATGATTCTAAAATTCTGTAAAAGTAAGATCTTTTTTATTCTAGATGCTGATCTTAGAGCAGGGATTTGAATTTTTGGAACACCCAATTTGCAGTGCCAGGAAGAAATAAACTTCCCTAACACTACGTTTAATGACATCTTTCCTGCTAAATGGAATGGAAGGAATCCCAGTCTTGCCCAGCAGAGTGGGATTGGGTGCATGCAGCATGCATTGCCAAGCTATAGGCCCTAACATGAACTTTTATGTAAGTCACGTTTGCAGGTGCAAGAGAGGAATGTTGTTCTGCTGACACACCTCACCCCTTCCTCTCCAAACTATTCTGTGCAACAATGTGCAGGACCCTCCCTACTGGTCTCTAGAGTCATGTCTGGATGATGGTAGCTACCACAGGGTGCCCTCTGCAGATGTTTAGTGTGTGATGCAATCAATATTGAGTGAAGCTTGCAGAGGAAAGGGGAATTTTTGGTGTGATGTAATGTATCTTTCAGACTCTAGTCTTCTTTGTTCCTAGTGCCTATCATAATAGCTCAGGTAGGAAGCCATGGCCCTTCTCCATGCTGGATTGAAAAGTGCCTGTCCTTCTGTCTCTGCTCAGTAGCAATGCCTTTTTCTGCTGTGGTTGGTGTGTACTTAGCCTTCACGGTGGCCCCATCGACTGCCAGTTGCTGGCATGGCTCTACTTAGCCTTCACAGTGGCCCCATCGACTGCCAGTTGCTGGCATGGCTCTACTTAGCCTTCACAGTGGCCCCATCGACTGCCAGTTGCTGGCATGGCTCTACTTAGCCTTCACAGTGGCCCCATCGACTGCCAGTTGCTGGCATGGCTCAGCAGTCCTCATGTTTTGTGCTTCCTTCCTAAAGCGCAGTGGACTTGAGAGCTGTAATAACCCAAGGTCACTGTGAGTCTGTGTCAGCAGGTAAATGGTGCATGCAGGCAGTGCTGTGGAAGTCTAACATGGGTGCCTGTTTTTGGCAGGCTCTGGGTGAACCCCTCTACAGGGTCAGCACAGGGAACTACGAGTACCGCCTGATCCTGCGGTGCCGGCAGGAGGCTCGCACGCGCTTTGCCAAGATGAGGAAGGATGTGCTAGAGAAAATAGAGCTCCTAGACCAGAAACATGGTGAGTACCACTGCTCTGTCCACCACCTGAAGGGGCCAGGCAGACATGGCTTTGGCCTTCATGATCCTCCTTCATCGTATCTTCAGTCTTTGCTGAAGAACCCTTCTGTGTCTGAGGTATCTGCCCTCAGGGGACAAAAAGGCCCTGTGTAGAGGGCTCCGTGTGTAGGAGACTGTGTCTAATGGGAGGGAAGCTTGGTCACAGCCTTCAAACTGGGAAGGGGCCTGATTTGTTCCCAACTTGTCCCCACTGCAGTGCAAGACATCGTGTTCCAGCTCCAGCGCTTTGTCTCCACGATGTCCAAGTACTACGACGACTGCTATGCTGTGCTCCGAGATGCAGATGTCTTTCCCATCGAGGTGGACCTTGCCCGCACTACTCTCAGCTATGGGCAGAAGGACACATACACAGATGGAGCAGAAGAAGAAGGAGGAGGAAGTGAGAAAGAGCATAGTGGAAAGGAGGACACCAATGGTGAAAAGCTCATTGATGATGCCTGAGTGTGCTGGCACGGCCAGAGGAAAGACTTTGCAGACTACTATAAAAACATGTATTTCACATGGCAATTCATCCTCCCTGACTTCTGTGTATGTCCAGCCTGGGATTCCTCCTCTGCTTTGGGTGAGGGTGGCTGGTTGGGACCACTTCTGCTTTCCTTTCTCTTCTCTTGCTTGTTTGCCTGCATATCCCTTTTTCCCCCATGGACTTCTGCTGCCAGACTCAGCTACTGAGGTGTGGGGAGGAAGAGCCTGTACCACACCACCATGTCACTCTGTGTGCAGACAAGATACTGCTGAGCATGTGGGGTACACCATTCCCCTCTGGCATATGGAAGCCAGTTAAACATCTGGAGATGATTGTGAATGGCAAGCACAGCCCCCTTTTGTCCTTCCTTTGTGTTGTGGGAAAATGTTAGCACCAGCATTGTTTTCTTCACCCCACTGCTTGCAGTTTTCAAGCTTCCTGTTCTCAGGCCTGTTTTAAGCTTCCACTCTCTTCCATCTGTCTCTGTGGGCTGCAGAGCTGATTTTCATAGGATAATCACTCCTACCACTCCCAGCTCTGCACCACTGCTTTTTAAGAAACAGCAGCAAGCCCACACAGATGTCTAGAACTCAGTGGAGGTACATTTGATCTGGTCACTTTCCCCAAGCAAGGGGCTGGGCAAAGCTCTCAAAGCAGGGCTGACCTGCTGCAACCCCACTGCAAAGATTTAGAAGTCTCTTAACCTGACTACCATTCTCCTCATAGTCCCCAAGCTCCTGCACAGCTGGCACCATCTGCACACTCCATAGCTACTTCCCAAGGCTGGAATCCTGCAGGATGTGGCTGGCTCTGCCCTTCTTTGTGGGAAGAAGGGACCTGGAGCAGGAAGGAGGCCTCCTACTCAGCAGAGATACTTGAGATGAACACGCTCATCTAAGGCAGATGAGTTCTGGGAATGACAGCAAAGTTGCAGATAATTGTCATTGCTCTCCTCTCTTAAAACTCCTTGCAATGGACAGTAACTAAATGTGCTTTTTAAGGATGTGCAGCCAGTCCTGCACAACTCTTTCTTGTTCAGGTGCCAGGAGGAGCCACCTTAGAACTGCAAAGGATGTGTCCCATCCTTAAACTAAAAAAAATGGAGAGGGAGGAAGCCCTGTGGAGAGAGGAAGGTGTGGCCTGTAGGCAGAAGTACTGGGATTCTTCAGTGCAAAGTGACTTCTTGTAACCAGACACTGCTCTCCTCTCTGCACAATCATTTGGGCTGCCTCCCAGAAGCAGTAGCTGATGTCCCATTCCCCAGCACAAGGGAAGGGGGGAAAGGAAAACAAAGGTAAGTGAGGCTGCTTCTTTCCTCCTTCCTTTTCTCTCCTCCCACCATCCCTCTGGGCTGATCCCAGATGCAGATGGCACTTTCTTTATCCTTCAGTGTGCAGCACAGCTGCCAGGAGTGGTGTGCTTCTCTGAGGCAAGGGTTTTTCACCTCTCTGTCATTATATTCTAATGATGGTGAGATAAATTATTTAGGGGCATTAATTTATTATTGAGATGTTTAGTTTGGGTTGTTCTGTTTCGATTTCTCTTTCATTTGTGGAGCTTTGTCATTTCTGTGGATGCCTGGAAGAAAGCCATCCGTGGTCAAGCTGCTCTGGAAGATTTAAACTTGACTCTGATGTACTGACTATTTGTGGTCTCTAATAAAGAAAAATGTGACATTTTGCTTCCTGTCCTTCATGGTTTTTCTTTAGAGATTTGTTTGCTCATGCTCTGTTGGTTTTAATCTGAAAATGTAACGATGGGAAGATGAGTTTCATGTGTGGGCCTTTTTGATCACACTGGTGGGTAATCTTGATGCTAAGCTGCAGTGGTCACTGCAGCACAGGCTTCCAGAGGAAAAGGCTTGTAAACTGCTGTGGCATGCCCAGTCCTCCATGGAATAGGAGCTCCTCTGCATCTCGGCTTCCCAGGGGGCACCAGGCTCATAAAGCTACCTGTTGCCTTAGTCCTGCCTGGTGGCAGCCTTGCAACCCTTCAGGGCCAGCTTCACACAGCTCAGCTGTTGCATCACAAGGTTGAGCTGATGCTTAAGTCCCTGATCCTCTTTCAGAGCTGTTCATTGTGCCAAAACATGGAGCAGTTTAAGAGGAACAGAGAAAATGCTTCAGCAGAGCCTGCCTGAAAGCAAAGAATGCAAAGTGGAAGGTATCATCGCCGTGTTTTTTGCAACCTGGCTGGTGGAGGGGCAGGAAGAGGACTGAGTTCTCACAACACTCTGTAGCTACCCTAAGGGCTTTTATGTGCTTGTGTGAAAAGATTTAAGAGCAGGAGGCTTAGTGGGAAATGGTGACTAGTGAGAAGGAAACAGAAGGGACCTTGTTCTAGTGATCTGCCTGGTGCTGTCAAGGGCAGTTGTTTTCACACTGCGACCTCTGGGGAGCTGTGGGCTGCTTCTTGGAGCAGGTATTGGTGAATTAGGAAAACCTGGCCTGGGGGATGGGGCTTTGGGGTTGCTGAGCAAAGAGCTGCAGAGCAACTTGGTCAAGCAGAGCAGAAAGAGCAAACTCACCTTGTGGGAAGGGCAGAATATGTTTGAAGAGCAGTGAATGAATGAACCTAACAGGGCTCCATCACCCTTCCTGCTGCCTCTTGTTCTCCCAGAGTTTTCTACCTGGGGGTTGTCCTATTTGGGATGTTTCAAGGGGGTATTGAATAGGAGAAAGGCCAAAGTCACCACTGTGACCAGCTCACAATTCAGAGCTAACAATGATGGTGTTAGCCACAGTGGGACAGGACACAGTCCCATGGGGGTTTACCTTCTCCCCTCCAATTACCAGTTCTTAATGTCACTTCAACTGACACCCTTCAGCAACTTACTTTTGCTCATCATTTACTGCTCTTTGCTTGGAAGCATCTAGAATGAACCCGTTCAGGTCCCTACCACCCCTAGCTGGGTTTCAATGGCTTTATAGGTCCTGCAGGCTTCACTCATTACCCCATGATTTGTAACCAATCCAACCTGGAATGAAACACCTATTTTGATGGTCCCATGAGCTGCCTTTCCTGTAGCCCTCTGCTTAGTTTTTGATCCCTGGGTATAGTCACAAGTTCCCCCAGGGCCTCTGAGGTGAAGCAGTTCAAGAAACCGGAAGAAAGGGCTTTGACCAGAGGTGTTTATAAAAGATCCAGTCCTAAAGCAGATTAGGAGTGGTTTAAGCATGCCAGGGAAGGTTGGCCTCTCTGAATCTAGAAATCCACCACTGCAGTAGAGGGTGAGGGGGTCATGCCTGCCTCACCATGTGCTCCAGCACCCTCGTTAGTGGCACCTAGGGCCTGTGGCTTGTCCTTCTGCCTTACCTTTGATTCCTTTACGTAAGGGGTTTTTCTCTATTTAAAAGGAAAACACACACACATCTAGTGACATTCCTGCTGAATGGGTAATCACTTGGGACATGACAACTTACCTGCCCCGAACCCCCCACCCCCACAAGAGCCGAGTTGTTCCCTTCACACATCAGCAGGACCCACTTCACCCTAGGTAAAACTGGCTCACTGCTATTCCTGTCAGCGAGGCTCTGGCTCACAGTTGCCTGTCTAACAGCATTAGTCCTACTGAGATGGCTTCTTCTTGCACCTCAGCAGTGGCCTCCAGCCCAGCACTTCACTCCTTGGCACAACAGCAGCATGTCACTACCCTGGCTTTTATTGCCCACAAAAGGTGCTCCAAACAAAGGTGGTCAGAACCAGTGTCCCAGCAGTTCAGCAGTGCCTGAAGGAGGTATTGTAGGGAATGCAGTGTCTACCCCCACGCTGGCTGGATCTGGAGGTGGCCCTCATGAATTACACCACCTCCTAAAACCTCCTGCCAGCTAGCCTGGTGCTATCCCAACTCTGGAAATGAGGCAGAGGAAACACAGCAGACCAAAGCAGATCAGATCTGATTACAAAGAGTCTCTAACTGTTTGTGTTCTGTCTTGTGACAATGCATAAAGGAAAAGCGGAGTCCTTGGCAGCCTCTTGAAGAGACTTTCTCCAGGGCTGGTTTGGAAGTCAGGAATGGTTTGGTTGGTTGGTTTTGTTTATTTTTTTTTCCTTTTATTTTTCTTTTTTTTTTTTTTTTTTTTTTTTTTTTTTTTTTTTTTTTTTTTTTTTTAATGTTTGGGCTGCTCTAAGCCTGTGCTGTACCGGCATGGATGCAGGATGTAAGTAGACAGATCACTGGGTAGGTGTGTGGACATATGTATATAAGGACCAATTATTCTTACATCTCTCCCTCTTACATCTGCTTTTGTCTCAGCTTTCTCCATCTCATACCTCACCTACCTTCCCATGCTGATGTGCATGTGAACAAGGCCAGTTTTATACATCCCAGTTCCTCTCCCCTGGCTAAAACCTGTCCCTCTCCACTGTCTGGTCAGTGTTGCAGGCATCTCGTGCCAACACCTCCCCGTCCCCCTCAGGACACCCACCTCCCTCCCTACTCTGCTCCTCTGCCACATGGTTGGCTTCCTCACTGGTGGCTACCATGGCATTGTCAGTGCTGTGGGCCAGCTGGTGGTTGTCACTGCTGTGCTCTTCGGCTTCCTGCACGTCAGACTCTGCTTCCTCTGTATCGCTCCCACCACCTGCAGAGGGGTTCTTCTCCGGGGGAGGTTCCTTCTTCTTCCCTCGGTTTAGGCAGCAGTAGGTGGCCATGGCCAGGAAGAGAGCGGAGAGCACCACCTCCGAGCCTGCCAGGTAGAAGATCACCTCATAGTTCTTCAGAGCGTCGACCAAGCGGCCTGATGGTTGGAGAAGAAATGAGACAGTCAGCCTCAGCCTCTGCATGGACAGCCCATCACAGGCAGGCAGCACCTGCCTTTGGCTGAGGACTCATTTCTCAAGAGAAGAGCAGGAAGCCTGAATGTCTAAAAATCACCCTGGGTAAGAGCCACACTACACTGTACCACCAGAAGGACACTGTAAGAGTGCAGGACTGATATTCTGCCTGATTTGTACAAGGTTAAGTAATTGTGACGCACTGATGTCACGGTCTCATGTTGTGGTGGGCCATCCTCTTGCCAAGGTGAGGTGAGCCTCTGAGGTCTTGGCTTGCCCAGTGTCAGAAAAAGAAACAAAATTGCAGAGGCATTGCTATTTCTTACGCTAGCATGTCAGGAAAACATGCAGAAGGGGGAGAAGAAACAACTCTTGGGCAGAGAAATCCTGCTGATAGGCCCACACCTGGTGATTTCTCTGCCAAAAAGATCTTCTCAGTGTATCTTCTGAATGTTCTGAAGCTCTTGATGGATGGAGGGTTCCCAGTCCTTGGTGCTGGGGAGCCTGAGCAGCTGCCCTGCTACAGTCAGCATGAGGCCGTGGTGACCAAAGGCTTTATCTTGGTCCTGCATACTCCTGACTCTGTGTGTGACCCCCAGTTCCTGCTGTGCTACAGTGCATGGCTTGGGACCATCCCCAGGGCACACCGAGGTGCCTCCTGGAGTGGTCATGGAAGGCACAGAGTGAATCCTTGGTGGGCAGATGTGCCCCTCTTCACTGAAGCTGGGTGGTGAGCAAGGAGCCTGCATGCGTGCAGTTTATCCTGTGCCAAAAGCCCTCAGCCCCACGGAGCAGGAAGCAGCTCAGGGGGATTACATCAAACAAAGCCACCTTGTTCAGCCCCCTCCTCCCAGCCGAGCACTGCTACCCCAACCCCAAGCACGTTCAAGCTTCCCATACCAGGGCAGTCCTGCAGCAGTGTGCACCCAAGGAGAAGGTGGGAACCACAACCTGGCTCCCTGCAACACCGTTCTTCTGTCACCCTGCACATCTGTGTCCCACTGTGTGTCTGCATGGGACCAAGGCAGAGCTGAACTGAGACAGGAGGGCTAAGGCATGTCCCCCATCACCATCCACTGTTGTGCCCTGCTCCTTGGCAAGCTCCTTAAACCCCCTGCAGCTGCCTCCAAGACATATTTCTTGACCCTCCCTAGGTGGGGCCTGCCATTTCCCCAGCATCTTGTAAGATGGGCCATGACTGCTAGCATCAAAAAGGTGTTCTCTTGGCCACCAATGTTTACCTGAGACCTACCTGGAGCTGATGAGGGCAGCACAACTGGTGTATGTCATGGAGAAAAGATCATCCACACAGAGATCGTTACTGATGAGCTTTAGCCCACATGTTGCCCCTCACAGAAGGAAGTGCATGCAGTGGAGTGGTTTCTGCCCATGGTCTGTCCTTGACCCTTCCTCACAAACTGCATAGGCAGGGAACTGCAATTCACTTGGCAATGAGCCTTGATTTGCCTTTCTCAGACCTTGTCAGACACTTAACTGCAACCTACACCAACCACCTGGTTGCAGAGTCTCTCCCCATTCAACAGCCTGTGTGTGGGCTCTTTGTGGGGCACGGACTCTGGCCTAGACTAGATTGGTTGAGAAACTGTGAGTGTCTCAATCCTCTTTCAAAAAAGTAACAGCAGATGCCTCTGTGGCTGTACAAACTGGTACCAAAGTGCTTGTGCCTTGCACTTGGCAAATTGAGATCATTATTCACAGTACCAATTAAAAGGCCATGAACACCAAGGAGAACTTGAAAGAGCTTTGCCTTGTCCTGCTGAAGACATTCAAAGGTTTGCCTGTAGCACGTGCTTGACCCTACCCATAACATGATTTCATGTAATATTCCCAGTGGAGGCAGAGACCTGGATGCCAACACAGAACAGGGGGAAGTGACACTGATCAGGACTGAGAGACAGTGGAAGGTATGCCTCTCTGGATGGCTCTGCATGCTTGCCATCACTTGGGTCTCTGAGCAAAGCAGAGAAATATCACTTCCCATCTTCTGCCTCTGCTCAGCGTCGTGGTGCACGGAATGAGACCAGGAGCTCCCACACTAGATCTCATCTTCCAGAGGAAGAATGAAGTTGATAAACAGAGTCTTTCTTCAACTACTGTGCTCATGCTCAATAACTGTAATACCATGGGACAGCAACCAAATTAATCATCTGTCTTTGTAGCAAGTGACCTACCTGCAGAGGGAGGACCAATGAGCACAGCAAAAGCCTCGATAAGCAGGACCAGGCCGATGGCGCTGGAGAACTTCTGGGAGCCGACGATGGCCATCAGCACCTCAAACTGCAGCGCTCCCACCATGCCGTAGGAGATGCCAAAGAAGACACAGAAGATGACCAGCCCTGTGTAGTTGCTGGCCCTGGCACTGCAGATGTCTGTCATGCCATTGAAGAGCATAGCGAAGCTGAACAGGTACGACACGTGAGGGCGGACCCACTTCAACCCTGCCACCATGCCACAGGCCGGGCGGGCAAAGATGTCTATGAAACCAATGATGGAGAGCAAGAATGCAGCCTCTGTGTCTGGTACTCCTGTGTCCTTGGCGTAGTTGACCAGCAATATGGGGGGCACAAAGAGACCCAAGACCAGGATGAACTTTGAAATAGTGTAAATGATAAACCCTCGGTTGGAAAAGATGCTGAAATCCAAAAGCTTCTTTCCTTTCTTGGGCTTTTTCTTGGCTTTCTTGGCTTTCTTGTTGCCATCAGTGGTACTGATTCCCTCCTCTGATTTCCCTCCTATAGGAAGCATCTCCTTAGCTTCGTATTTGTCCTGAGTCTTCTCCATCTTCCGCTTCATGCCCATATCCAGAGGTCTCATGACTGCCCCACAAGTGCAGCAGTTAAGCAGAAGGCCCCCCATGATGAGGAAACCTCCACGCCAGCCAAACTTCTCCATCAGCACCTGCCCCAGTGGAGAGAGGGCAGAGAGGAAGACAGGGCTCCCAGCAGCAGCCAGTCCATTGGCGAGAGGCCGACGCTTGTCGAAGTAGGCGCCCAGCATGATCAGTGAGGGCTGGAAGTTCAACGCCATACCCAAACCTACACAGGGTGAGAGCCAGGGAGTGCGAGGACATGAGATGTGGTTTGCAACAGGATGAAAACTCCCCTCAGACTATTCTAATCCTGAAGTCCCACGGTGGGATTCACACATTTCTCATAAGCCTCTGCTTCTTTATGTCAGTGGGCTGCCCTGGAGAAGATGGGCTGAAACCACCTCTTTACTTGAAGAGTATTTGACTCAGGACCTGTGCCTTCAACTGGAGCTCTACCTCTCTCCCATACCACTACTTTGATACCACTCCCATTGCCATGATCACTGAGCATCACTTATGCTTCTTCTGTCCTTCTGCCTTCAACCACAGGCCCTACCTGTTAAGATCCTGCAGATGCATCTTGTACAGGTACAACATTCAGGACCCGTGAGCAGGTGCAAATAGGTGAGGGGAGACCTGATGCTAGACAAGGGAGTGCTAAAAGGGAGATACAACATGGTCTTGGCTCTTCCCCAGGTAAGCCTGTATCCCCCCAACTTCTAGGGCTCTCACCTGTCAGCACACCAGCTGTCAGGTAAAGTTCAATGATATTGGTGGTAAAAGATGCCAGGATCATGCCAGCAGAAGCCAGCAGCCCACCGATGAGCATCACAGGTCGGCAGCCAAACTGGTTCACCATGATGCTGCATATTGGTCCTGGGAGAAAGCAAAGGAGATAGGAGATCAGAAAGGACAAATGGGAAGGGGCAGCCAGCCCAAGCAGAGCACTTGCTGAAAATGAAACACTGATGACATTTTCCTTATGAGGAGAGTCTGAGGGAGCTGGAGCTTTTTAGCTTGGAGAGGAGGAGACTAAGGTGTGACCTCATTCATGTTTATAAATATGTAAGGGGTGAGTGCCAGGAGGATGGACCCAACCTCTTCTCAGTGATGCCCAGTGACAGGACAAGGGGCAATAGATGGCAGATGAGGCATAGGGGGTTCTATGTGAACCTGAGGAAGAATTTTTTCACTGCAAGGATGACAGAGCACTGGCACAGGCTGCCCTGGATACCTCCTCTTTGCCATCCCTTTAGCTGCCTGTTACCAAGATGAGCTTGGTTTGATAAGGGCAGGACTTCAGCACTGGGAGCAAACCCCATGTCAACTGTCTGAGAGACAGGTAGAGTGACTCCCAAGGTCTCCTGAGGCAGAGGAAATCGGGATGTGAAATGCAGCACTTTCTAGAAGAGAAGTGGTAGAACAATTGTGTTCTGCAGATTGATTCATAATCAGGCCAGTGAGCATGAGGAGACCCCATGGGGACATGGTCTAGGCCCATAGCAGAGAGAGGAAGCCACAAGCTAGGGAGGGCTAAGTGTGTCCAAGTATCACCTGTCCCATAGAGCATGGCCAGCATGATAGAGGAGATCCAGGCTGTGTCACTATAGCCCACGTGGAAATCTTTCATGAGCTCCTTGAAGTAGACACTGACGGCTTTTGGGAAGGCATAGGAGAAGCCAGTGATCACAAAGCAGCCAAAGAGCACGATCCAGCCCCAGCCACCATCCGGGGGCTTCACAGGAGCTGGGAGCTGCCCTTCCTCTGGGTCACGTCTCCCCATCGTCTAGCCTGGGAGGAGGTAGGACAACAGAGGGGGAGAGAGAGAGAAAAAAAAATTCCAGGCACTGCAAGAGAAAACCACAGCAGGCAAACGTTTACTACAAAATTTATCTCCATGGCCACCATCTTCAAGCTCTGAGACTCTGAGACCCTCACTGGGGGACCACGTTATCTCTCTGCACCTTCATCCTGCCAGGTGAGGCAGGATTGCTTCTGAGTGCGAGGTCAAGACACAGCTGAGCCCTGAGCTTGAGGCAGGCCACAGCTCCACAACCCTGGTCAGATACAGAGTGCCAGCTCTCAGCTGAGACTGGAAGCTGCATCTGCCGTGGTGGGGCGTCAGGATCTACAGCATCTCGCTTGCTCCGTATCCAGCCTTGCCTGCAGCCTGGTGGAAAGTGAGAGCCAGCGATGCGCGTCTCTTTCAGCTCCCATATGAGCCTCTCCCATTCCTGTCTGCTCCGCCTGGGAAGCCTCCAGAATGTGCCCTGCTACAGAAGCCTCCAGGCAGCAGCGAGGCACAGGGTATCCATTAACCCTGCGGTGCCTTCCTCCGGGAGGCTTTGGTGCGCGGCTCTCGGCCTTGCCCTCCCTGCCCCGCCGTGAGGGGCCAGATTTGTGCAATGAGTGAAAGGGGAGAACTCGGCAACCCGCGGGTTATTTGCATGCCAGAGAGATTAGGGCTCTGTACCTACACCGAGGGGCCGGAACAAAGCCTAAGCGGGGAGAAGGAGGGAATTAGAGGGGATGTCTTGTGAGTTGCTCTTGGGGCTCTTAAGCTGCCCAGGAATTTTGCTCCAGTCGGCTGCTGTGGGCATGTTTTCCTCATGTCTCCCCTAGGCACCATGTCTCTGCCATACCCATTCCAGCAACACTGGCCTCAGTTTCTTGGTCAGTCAGTCTTATTCTCACAGTTGTATGACAAACCATCACTGGACTTTATTATAGATGCTCTCAGGTGGTATCAGACAGGCATTAGAAAGCATGGAGTCTTTCTTCATGCCTGAGCTGGGCTTTGTCAGGTCTGGTTTGCCCCATGACTGTCCTACTGGTAGCACACTTTCAACATGGGTCCTTTCTCCTCCTCAGTTTCCTTTGCTGAAGGATTACAAAATGGTAGCAGTGTCCTCATCCCCTGAAACTGGCAGTTGTGGGAAATGCCAGCACTCACATACTGCCTGGAAACTGCCAAGAGGACAAGGACAATCCTATGGGTAGGACACAAAGAGCTAGCACATGGGAGTTTTGGATCTGGGTGTACTTCTTAAGGCAGTCCCACTTTTTCATGTCCTCCAAGCAGTAGGGATGACTTGAGCTGATTCCCATAGCTACTATTGCCCTGCACATTAAACAAGTACAAATACTTTAGGCAAAAGCATGGATGGCATAAGTTGGGCCACAAACAGGTGAAGGGCTCTTGCTTGGCAAGAAGTGGTCCTACCCCAGACACTTTTGAATTGTGCAGAAAAGGGGAGCCACTGGTCTTTCTCAGGCTGCAAAAGGTTCAGCATGCAGAGCCAAGACTGGAAACAGGACTGAGAATTGCTTGAGAGGAGTTTGGAACAGTAGCTTAGGGGATGGTGGAAGAGGGACTCACAAGAGACCTAGATCAGTTCTGGACCCCTCAGCAAGAGACATGGCATTTGCACCCATAATGAATTAATATAAAGAGGCACAAAATGGTCTTGGCTGGTTGAGTTTATTCAGGTGCCCAAGCCAAGGTTGACCTATGGAAGGGAAGGGTGGGGTAAAAAATCACCCGGCAGCCTCAGTGGTAGCCCTCCTCCCCTCCCTGGGAAACTCTTGCTCCTGAAAAATGCAGGGGCAGGGGATTGTTCAGCACTCATGCATCTGCCCCCCAGCATGGGTCCCTGGAGCACTGGCTCCCCAAATCTTCAGAACCCCATCAGCCATAGGAAAAGCAAGGAGAGTCCGGCTCTGAGCACAGATTTGGGCTGCTCTTCTGGTGGCCATATCCTAACAGCTCTCAGGCTGAACCACAGGGGCCCTCTCAGGCTATTCTAATCTGTGGCAAGGGGCAGGACCATGACCTGAGAACAGGGTGCAATAAAGACAGTTTCAAGGCAAAGAATTGTCTCAAGGAAGAAAAGATTGATCACACATGCTCCAGATACCCAGACCCTTCTCTTAACGCTCTCTCTGGTGTTCCCTGGATCACTGGCACCAGGACAGCCAGACTGAACAGATTCACTCAATTTCTGCCATCACTCACCTACTGCTCCTCTCCCAGCCTCACCTGACTGACAATCTGGGTAGAGCTGGACAAAAGGTGACCTGCTGCAAAAGCACAACAACTTCTCAATCAGTGCTGGTGCTTTGCCACTGCACCATCTGCTGCACACAGCCTCCTCAAATGAGAACGACTATGACCAAACATGACCTCAGCCTTTACTCAAGCTCCTCTCCCCATCTCACTCTTCTTGACCTTATTCAGCACCATAAATTAAACAAATCAACCAAACCATTGCAATTATTTTTTTTCCTCTCTCCAGCTTCCTTGCAAGAGAATATTGGTCCATTTGTGGCATGCTCCTCAAAGATTTCTGTAGCATTGTTAGACAAATATCCATCAGTACTGTTTGAGTGTAGAGCTGGATGGGTACCTCTGCAGAAGCTGCTTGCTTGATGCTTGGTGCTACAGAACTGCACAGCAAGGCATGAAAGGGCTTTTATCTGCCAACAGCTAGATTTTGGCTGAAAAAAAAGATGAGATGCACCAGAGGAGCTCACCTGTGGGGATGTGTCCAAGGCCAATATGCTACAGCAGAGCTCCGTTGAAGATTTATCCCAGCTCTGACCCAGGCTAGCTCTTCTGCTCACGACTGCACACCGTGTACCCTGCACCTGCTTTCACACACTCTACAGCTTGCTATTAATTTCTCCTCAGTTAAGAAGCTTTATTCACAGTTAAAAATACCACGTGTGAATTCACATGCACCTAAAAGCTCATCAGCATGGGTATCTGCCTGTCTCTGGGCATCACAGGCAGGTGGCCAGAGCAGGCACTGCCACAGAACTACAAAGGTGAGTGCCGAGAGAAGAATTCTGTCTACACCAGAAGTCACAAGCCCACGTTGGGAGGGTGAAGGTCACAACAGGTTCAGCCGTGACTGCCAGTTCCTGGGTGCATGCAGAGCCCCACTATGCCAAGAAAATGGCATCCAGGAGGATCCACACAAATACTAGGATAGCTTCTAGTGTCCCCACACAGTACGGATGAGAGAGGGGTGTTTATAAAACACAGGGGCCATCATTCATACCATCAGCCTCCCCAGCCCACAGACAACAGCCTGAGAAAGCATTTGTTAGAGAATCAAATGAATGTAGGCCTGGGACAAGCTGGCCCATCAGAAGCCAGTGCCAGGCTGCAAGCATCCCGTGTCACTCACCTGCACAACACAGCGACGACCTCCCAAACACAGGCTGAGCCTCTGAAGGTTGAGCAGACCTGTCAGCAGTGCTCCTTTCTCCCTCTGGCTGGCACCTCCCAGCTCTGGACAAGGGTACCCAGTCAGATGGTCCTGCTGGCTCTTTGCTCCATGGTGGGCACACCATCAACCATCCACAGAGTGATGCCTGCAGGGATCCAGTGCCCGTCAAGTGGTCTCTTGTGCCCCACTCCTTCCTTCAGGGCAACTATGTCCTCACTAGAGAGCTAACCCTCCTCTCAGCTTGCTTTCCTCCAGCTCTGATGCTGCCCAGCAAGGCTGCCTGTGGCCAATCTAGGGGGGATGTCCCACGCAGGGGACCACTTTGCTTCCCGTGGGAACAGACAGTGGTCCACGGCAGTCCCAAGGTGGATGTGGGTCAGCAGCTGCTTATGGTTTCAGGCTGGCAGAGAGCAGTGGGTGCTGAGCAGGCAGAAAGCACTTCTCCACTTTTAAGAGGCTTTTTCAGCCAATGGGAAGGCGGCTGCCTACCACAGGCTGAATCCCCCGGTAATCCTGCTGCCCACGGGCTCCTGCTCTCTCCTCCAGCAAAGTGGGGTAGGCTGGCAGGGGCACATTTGGAGAGGCTGAGGCAGGAGGAAGTGGGGTAAGGGTGGGAGATGGTGGTGATAGAGCTCACCCAGGAGGGATGGTGCCAGGAAAGGGGGTTGAGGAGGATGCAGGCAGACGCCCATGCTTTAGTAAGGGGCACAAGGAGGGAAAGGGCTGCTTTTGAAGCACCTTGCTGCTCCCTCAGACACTGGTCTGGAGGGGGAAGAAGCGTTGGTGTGGGTTTGCAGGGTGTGTGCCCAGCAGAGGAGGAAGATGAGGTGAACTGGCCAAGGAATTGCCATGCTTCATGGCTTGAAGTACCAGATCCAGCCCACCCCTGGCATCTCACTAATGCTCCTCCTCAAAATAAACCCCC
This sequence comes from Ramphastos sulfuratus, assembly GCA_013399055.1. Taxonomy (NCBI): domain Eukaryota; kingdom Metazoa; phylum Chordata; class Aves; order Piciformes; family Ramphastidae; genus Ramphastos; species Ramphastos sulfuratus. Next base: position 88,244 of record WBNM01022005.1, on the reverse strand, counting down.
TCAGCAGTTGCCACCTGAAAGGGAGTCTGCCAGGTGCCAGAGATGAGCCAGACTCTGGCCACACATGAGAGCACCTGTTTTACTTCCAGGCTCACCCCAGGTGGGGGTTTGGTGAGGGAATGGTCCAGGGTGTAAACCCCTAAAGCTCCTCAGGCTCCTGGTAGTGGGGAGGAGCTTGCGGGGGGTATTGCAGCGCTGACAACCGGGGTTTAATTTCTATTAATAAGGCTAATCAGCTAAATCCCTGGCGGCCGCTTCCAGTCCCTCCTTCCCCCGCTCCCACGGGTGCTCCCCCAGCACACATAAGTCATCCCGAGCACTGGGGCTGGGCTGGTGGGGCCCCCACGGATGCCAGGGTAGTGCTCCACACACACCCCCACCCCGAGCTGCCCCAGGGACATGGGACCCAGCAGCAGGCGAGCAGAAGATGGCTGCCAGTCCTTGTCCTGCCAGGGCAAGGCTGCCCACACATGGCAGCTGGCAAGCGGGGCCTTGCTGCCCCCCCGCGGCAGGACAGACAGAGGGGCTCAGGGGGTAGCCAGCAGTGGGTCATGCAGCGCTCCTGGTGCCCTCCACATCCACTCTGGCCCCTTGAGTGGGCAGCGGCCTCATTCAAAGTTACAGCACCATGATGTGCAATACCCCAGTGCTGGGCAGCCATCATGGGCCCAGTGCTGACAGGAACCCCTCACTCTCCTCCACTTCTTCCTGCATCCTCTGACTGAGGTGATGTCCTGGCTGTTGAGATGGCTACACAAGTGGCATTCTCCATTTTATTAAAAACAAAAACAAATGTTTTGCATAGAAAGACAGACAAAGGAAGATGGCAGCAGTGCTGGGCACTGTCAGCTGTTCTCACCCTGCCCCAGGGCTGCCCAGCAAGGGAAAGGGCCACGTCAGGGGTGTGAAGATGATGTTGCTACAAATGGACACGGCTGCCAAAGAGGCAGAGAGCAAGCTGAATGCTGCAGGCCCCATCAGCAGAACTATGTCACTAGAAGCCCTCCAGTCACCTCCTCCCCTCAGGGCTCGTTTCACTGGTGGCAAAGGGACTGTCCAGTGAGCATCCTCCTCTGCCACCAACGGGACTAGCAAAGCTTCACCTTTGTCATCCTGCTAGCACTGCCCCATGATGCAGATGATCTTACCCATCCATCCCTCCATGTCCCAGACCAGCAGCATTCCCTTCCCAGACCACCAGCACCAAAAGCACCAGACTTCTCCCACTCAAGGACACTAACGCACAGGCAGGTGGGGTGGAGGGAATCCAAGAAGAGCAGCAGGGAACTGCTGCTGGCTAAAGCACACCAGACAGCCCAGTGAGACAGGTCCTGATGTCCCACAGGTAAGGGAGAGGAAAAGAGAGGTTACTCTGTGAGTGGTAGCAGTAGGCTGCTGCCCAGCTGGGGGTTGCAGCCCATCTCTTGCATGCCTCCCCCTTCCCCACTGGAATTCTCTGCCATCCGCAGCCCTGCTTCATCGGATGATTGGTGCTGAACGATCGTTGGTGACTGTGGGACGCAGCTTAACTGTGGCAAAGGGGTTGGTACCTCTGGAAGGAGAAAGGAAATGGGAAACCATCAGGCAATCTGCAAAGACCATGCAGGGGTCCCGCTGGTCAAGCAAAGGCTCTTCAGTCCTGCTAGAGAGCTACCTCCACTCCAAGGAGGAGAGCATGGCAAAGCTGGCTGCTGGGCATGTGTTCTCCCTCCTTAACACACCCTGCTGCAGGTTTCCATGCAGTTCTCTTGGGCTCTCCTCAGTGGTTCTCAGCCCTCCCCTTCCATAGGATGAAGAAAGAACAGCAGCCTAAGGCTGTCCATCGAGTACCACCTGTGGCCCCCGATGCTCCAAGCAAGGAGTCAGGGAGCAGGCCACAGCACCATGCCACTAATACGGTGACCCCAACGCAGCTGCAGGGAGACACAAAGTGGGGATGTATGGCAGGTTACATCCCTGCAGACCTGACTCATTAAAGCTAAAAGCCAGGTCACTTACACCTCAGCCCTTTCCAGTCAGGCAGACCTGCACAGATCATGTAGCTCTGTGCTCAGGCTACAAGCTGCTATTGTGGTTCTTCCTGAATGGATGGTAAGGAGCATGCAGATCTGGCCATGTGCTCAGGGTGCTCATAGGCCCTACCTTGTGTTACCGAAGGCAGCAGAGAGCATTCCCAGTAAGCAGAAGCCAGGATGACTCATGTCTGCTTTCTGTCCTGGAAGGTGGCTTATGCCTTGCTTTTCTCTCCTATCCCTCCCACATCTGATAACCCAAAAGATTAAATAATAATAGAATCGTGCCAATGCCCCACCACAGCCTGATGGGTGCAGAGCAGCACTCCACACCTCACTCACCGTGGGAAGAGTTCAGGAGGCTGCTGAAATACTCCCGATTTCTGCAGTGAAAAGAAAGGCAATGCTGAGTGACCTGGGGTGAGGAATGAGGAGACAGAAGTGGGGCAGGAGACACCACACACATGGGGGAAGATTTCACAAAACACTTAAGTGAGTTAGGAGCCCAAGTTCTATTGATGGGGCTCTGATTTTTTATTCATTCAAGCTTTGCATAAGCCCATGGATTCACCACTGCAGATACCCTGATGTCTGTGGTGGAGGGCTGCCCCTACAGCACAGGAGGTTCCCTGTTCCCCTAGGACATCTCCCTTTGTCCTGAGGAAGAAAGGAGGTGCCTTGGATCCCCAAAGCATCATGTCTGAAGAGCACAGCAAACAGTGCCAGTCTGAGCTACATTTCACTCTGCCAGCACAGCCAGAGATGCCCCCATCATGTTGCCCACACCCCCTAGCACAAAGTTTATCATCAGTACTTTCACACACTTTTTGCATCCATGGGGAACTCAAGAGCTGTAGCTACCTACCCTACACCACATACCACTCTAATGTGGACCACCTTGTTGGGGAAAGTGGTGATTGTACTTGGTCAATAGATAGTGAAGGATCAGTGCCCACTGGCCTGATAAAGTGTGACAGTTTCTGTAGCTGGTGGCAGATAAGAAAGCCACATGTGGCTCTCTGTGTTCCAACAGTTGAGTGATCTGCTTCTGGCTTAACTGGAGGATGCCTTAGTCATAAGTTTAGAGCAAGGCTGAGTCTTTCCAAACTCCTAATGAGGCTTGATCTCTCTGCTATGGTACTCCACATGCTTCACACACTTTGTTGCCCAATCCCAAGTCTATCCTTACAGCATAACCCTGGGGCTGGGTGAAAACTAGTGACCCAGAGTGGGGGACAAACTGCAGAGACTGTTCGCCTCTGTTGTTCAGCCTTGAGGTTCCCTGAGGCCACAAAGCAAGATGTGAAGGGAAAGAAAGAGTAATGAAATGTTGCATTTTTCAGTCCTTTTAGCCATCCAGTTGCTACCAACCTCACACTGGCCTGGAACCAGTGAGCAGAGATGAGGTTTCCCAGCCTCCTATGAAACTGAGCAAGTAATGCCCCACAGACAGCATCCTTCTTCCATTTCCCAGGTCCTCACCTTGAACTGTCCTCTAACTTTGCCTCACCAGTCAATTTCCCACAGCTGGAAGCAGTTGCAAGTGGAAGGTTTCCTACTCAGTATGCCATCATAAGCCATGGGTTGGACACAACTCATTCTAAGGCTTTCCAAAATGGCTGTGACCTCAGCCTTTGCCCTACCCCAGGTGTAACTTTAACCCAACCCTTGTGTGAATTTAGAAGAGAAGCCCCATGAAATTCCTCTCCATTCCCTGAAAAGAGAAGGATGGCATCTCTGTTAGCTGGTCACCCACTCCCAGCCCAGCCTGATCACTCCATGGTCCTACTATTAGCAGAAAGAGGTGCTGCCCTGGAGCCACCAGAAATCAGGCTGGGAGGTCATGGAGAAAAGGATTGAACTGAAGGGTCCCTGGTGAGCAAAAAGAGAGAGAAATGAGGTGGGCAGGGGCAGGAAAACAGTTCCCTCAGGGAGCAAAGTCAGTCACTGAGGATCTGCACACACAAGGCTAACTGGTAGGGTCCACCAGGGCATGCTGAGGGTTGCACAGACTGGGTGAGAAAGGCCAGTGCTAACAAGATCTCTTAGCTCAGGTCACACACCAACATCTGGAAGGTGTTTTTCATTCTCACCAGGCCAATACAGAAAAGTGTGCCTTGAATGATGAAAATCAGAAGTGGCCTATTCCATGTGCACCCACCAGTCACTCCTCCTGCACTCACCTTGGAGCCAGAACTGACTGGGGTGGCCACTCCACTCTGGTGACTGCTGGGACCCACTGAAAGGGGAGGTGCGTTTGGCAAACTGGGCTGGGCAGCAGTAGCAGACCTGTAATTGCTAGAAGGAGTGCTGGGACGGTCAAGGATGTCATCCATACTGTGACTGCTTCGCAGTGGGAAGGGCCTGAGCAGGAGGAGAAGACAGTGAGAGCCAAAGAGCAAGGAACAGGGAGCAGCACAAGTGCTAGCCACAACACATATATGTGGGAAGTCTGTGGAGCAAATATACACAGCTTGGACTGGCCAAGGCAAAAACACCTTTAAGAAGATATTGCACTTGTTAGGGGAATCTGTGAGGCATGGCAAGACTCTCAGCAGATGCTCCAGAATGGGAGCACTGCAGCTCACCACGGAGCACCCCCCAGACAGGTAGCACTGGTGTTAGTGACCTACCAGAAGCCACCCCAGCCAATTGCTTTCCTGTTACCTGGTGGCTGGCTCCTCCATTGCCCTCGCATCCTCCAGAGGCTTAACGTAAGCTTCGGGGAACCAACCGCACCTAGGGCACAGGAACAGAGACAAATGAAGTCCAGGCAACCAGTTTGTGGCTTTTCAGATCCAGCTGCCCAACACTCCTGATCTAAACCCATCCCACAGATCAACCAAGCCACTGCTGCTGCTATCATGTGGGACAGGGTTCCTGCACATTTTTCATCCCTAGGCAGGGCACAGGGTCACTGACACAATCTTTGAGATTGGACCAGGACTCGCTTATCTCAAAGCCTGTGGAAAATCCCTGCTCCCAGGAACAATGCTGGGAGAATCCAAGCTCAATCACAGGGAAGCCAAAGCCAGCTCACAAAGCGTGGAAATCTCAGGGCACAGCAGGTCCACCCCTGAAATCTCCCTAAAGAGAGGCATCTTGCTCATCTCAGGTCTGAGTGTGAGCTTCCTTGCAGAGCATGGTACAAGGATACCATGTGGAACACAGCAGGCTCTGCACAGAGGTGTTGGCCAGCAGCTCCACAGGGAGTAATTCAGTAAGTGCTGGGTGCAGCAGTTTCCATGCCCTGTCTGTGCTGGAGTGCTGCAGCAGCAGTTGTGATGTGAGCTGAGAAATGTCAGGCCTCTCAGGTAACTTCAGCAGTTCATGGCCCTGAGTTGGGTCCTGTGACAGGAGTCACTCAGTTGTGCAAGCTGGGAGGGGGTCACTGCATCCCTGGCTCTTCCACCCAAAACCCCTGGAACTTTCTCAGGCAGCTCATCCACACTAGCCCTGCCTCACCACATCTCCTCAGCTTGGGGAGCTTCCATGCTGGGACCAGCCCACGACTGAGATCATGGTGATGATCCGCCCAGACAGTGTGAGCCTCGGTGCCCAGACCACAGCAGGAGGGAAGGAGGGAGGTAATTTCAGGCTTACAGCTCCCATCTGCAGACCCAAAGCAGGCACGTACGTGGAGGAGCCCTCCAGCTTGCCGTAGAGCCAGCCGTTCTGCGCCTCCGGCATCAGCACCGTGATGACATCCCCAGGCTCAAACCGCAGCAGGGTGTGGTTGGTGCCCGTGGTGTGTGGCACGATGGCCTGCATCCTCATCATGCCACTCCTCCTCCTGCCCTCACTGCTGCTGCTGGCCTCGCCAAAGGAGCCTGAGCGGGAGGTACGGCCTGTAGGGAGCAGACCTGCAGGGAGGCATGAAAGGGGTAAGAATCACAGAATGTCAGGGGCTGGAGGGATCCTCAAATGACCATCCAGTCCAACCCCCCTGCAGAGCAGGATCTCCTATACCAGATCACACAGGAATGCATCCAGGCAGGTTTTGAGTATCTCCAGAGAGGGAGACTCCACAACCCCCCTGGGCAGCCTGTGCCAGCGTTCTGTTACCCTCACAGTGAAAAAATTCCTCCTCATGTTTACATGAAACTTTCTATGCCTCAGCTGCCACCCATTGCCCCTTGTCCTGTCACTGGGCATCACCAAGCAGAGCCTGGCTCCATCCTCTCACCCTTACACATTCATAAACATTGATGAGGTCACCTCTCAGTCTCCTACTTTCCAAGCAGCACAGCCCCAGCTCTCTCAGGTTCTCCTCATAAGAGAGATGTTCCATTCCCTTAATCATCTTTGTGGCTCTGCGCTGGACTCTCTCAAGCAGTTTTATGTCCTTCTTGAACTGGAAGGCCCAGAACTGGACACAGTGCTCCATATGCAGCCTCACCAGGGCAAAGCAGAGTGGGAGGAGAATCCCTCTCAACCTACTAGCCACCGCACTTCTAATACAGCCCAGACTGGCACTGGCCCTCCTGGCCACAAGAGCACGCTGCTCTTGTGTGAAGTTTGACTCATGCTGCCTCAGAGGGACTCCTGCTGCCACAGAAAAGTAACTGCTCTTGAGGAGGAGGGAGTAGATGTCCTTTCTCTGCAGGGGGAGAGCAGGGTACAGCATGGGCAAACCACGGTAGAACGTTCATCTTGCAGGAGGAAAATCAGCGCAAGCTGAAACCACTTGCTCTGCACTAGAGCAGAAGCACTGCATGTCTTAGCTGATGGCCCTCTTCCTAATCCTGCTGGAGCAACTCAGCATTTGAGCAATTTTTCTCCCCCCACTGCCCTTTTGGTTTTGTTTTCTTTTAAGCACTTCAAGGTGATTTTTTTCAGAACGGAAAAGCAGGCAAGGCATGAGGTAACTGGCTGGGCTTTGTGGGGCAGAGCAACATTTCACCTGCAAGGGAATGCAAGGGAAGGTGCATTACCAAAATGGGAACTCCAGTAAGAATCAGCCCTCATGGTTCAAGAACCTTTGAAAATTGCATATCTGTGGGTTTTCCCTCACCTCACACATCCAGCCAGGAAGTCTGCCCTTGTCCTGGCTGAACCTTGCTCTGAAGGTTGCACTCATCCCATACCCCATCTTCATTCAGCCTTGCCTTCCCCACTCCCATATGTGCTGTCCTCTCACTATGTCCTGAAACATGGCTGAGGAGTGGTGGTCTGATAGATAAGTGGTCCCTCCCCAAATCCCACCCTGTTCCCAGAGGGGCCCAAACTCTCGTGCCTCCCCAAAGCATTACTCCTGGACATGGATCATACTGGCTGATGGTGTCCTCCGCAGTGGTCGCCTAGGGGGCTCTGGCTGAGGAGACAGCCTCATTTCTGAAGGCTCCGGAGAGAAGATGCTGGATCTGCTCCCAGTCATGGAAGAAGGAAAGTCCCCAAGGGGTCTCTGGGGCTGTTGGAAGGAAAGGAGGCTGAACAGAGATTGACAGGGTCTGCAGTTAAGCAGGAGATGTTCTGAGAGGTACCCAGTCCTTCTCAGAAAGCCAAATCCAGCCCTCTTCCCCACAGTGGCCCCCACACACACATGTCCCTTCATCCTGGCCAGAAAAGGCTATGGAAGCTGGACAAGACAGCAAGTACCATGGTCAGCCAAAGTCTGCAGACTGGAAGGGGCAACTCCAGCCCCACTAGTGCCAAGGCAGAAGCCATCCATGGGCTGGCCCCTTACCATCTCAAGGTGGGTGGGGGTGAGGCGGCCTGATGGATACCCCTGGCTGTGGGAGGCTGTGAGAAGCCCCTGTGAGTGACTGTTTGAGGGGTTCCGGGTGGCCTCCAGCTGCTCCTTCCACTGGGGTGCCTTGGTCTGTATCATGCCCCGAGCCTGAGGAGAGAAAGAAGAGAAGGTGACAGGCAGGGCAGAACAGCTAGAGAGGAAGCTAAGGGCTGGCACATGCATTAGATTAGGGACCAGGTTCTCCCACAATTATCTTTGTGGGAACGCCTACGCCAAGCCCTGCAAGAGTGGATTTCTAGGACAGCACCCTCCAGCAGAAACCTCATGGTTCAAATCACCACGCCATAAAATGCCTGCATCACCCTTCCCATTGCTTCCACACCCAGCTAACCCCAGCAGCACCATCCTCATCCCCAGCCATGCCTTTCCAGCCTAGTACGCTCAGCTGGACTCCACAGCAAGAAATGAATCACTTCCTGCCCTGTCCCTGCACAGATTCTGCCTTTACCCAATGGTCAGCTCAGCCTTGGCTCCCTCCTGCCTGCCTGTTCCTCAGCATGCCAGAGCCATACCCTGCTGCAAAACTGGAGGAGAGTGTTGTACAGCATCTGGTGCTTTTCAGCCAGGAAGCGGTAGCGGCGTTTCTCCTCCAGCTCAGCCTCCCTCTGGCTCTCAGATACAAACGCCTGCATCTCCAAGTGAAGCTGCATCATGTTCTCCTGGGCCACAGGGGAAAGAGGGAGGAAGGGATCAGTGTAAACCCAGCAGAGTGGGCTCAGGCATGGCAGGGGAAGGGCTGAAGCAGGTCGTTGTGTCTATCAGCTTCCCAGTCCACTCGCAGTGCTGGAAGAGCACAGAGGAGCTAGAGCAAAGTGCCAGGGATTAAGTCATTGCATACTGGGGCTTGCTAAATGAGGCAAGGGCTTGGCAGGCATGAGCACTGCAGGTCAACAGCACCCTGTAGAAAAGGAGCTTCCTCCTTTGCAGATAAGCTTGCTGCCTTTTGAACACTGGGGATGGCCCCTGGGCTTTTAAGGAAGGACAAGGTTGCTCAGAAATCATTCTTGGCTCCAGATAAATCACCTGGTTCTTTTCCAGCTGCCCCTCCTGCAATCACTGCTCACCTTCATCTCCCGGGCATTTTTGTCACGAGCCCTCTCCATTCTCCGCATGTTGGCTGTGCACAAATCCAGATTGGAGGCTCTGCGCTGGTACTCCAACTCATACTGCTTCTGGCTTTCCTGCCAGGGAGAAACCAGGTGGGGTGAGGAAATGGAGACCCAGTCATGGCTGTGATACAGCAAGGGTCCTGCTCTGAAGGGTGGTTGGGTGTCTGAGTCCCTCTGAGATCGAGCTTCATCTGGATCCCTTATAAAAAGTCTTTCTTCATCTTTCTCTTCATCTTAAAGGGCCTCAAATCGCTAATAAGCCTCAGGATCTCAGGAGCTAAAGCTGGTGCCCAGCTGCTCTGGCAAATGGAACAAGTGCCCAGGCTCCCTCCTCCACCACACTACTCATCACCAGGGCCACCCAGGCCACAATGGCATAGGACCCACATCCATGCAAAGGCTGTGGTTTGGGAAGGTGGGAACTCTGCTTCTGGAATGCCTCTCTGAAGGATTGGCAAGTCCCACTGCACAGTCATGGTGCCCTCTGTCATCAGCCAGACCAGGGTTTTTTCCTTCAGCTGAGGAAAGTCAAGGAAACACCTCAAGTGCTCAAGCAAAAGCCCTTGGCTGAAAGGGAGAGGGAAACAGGGAAGGCTGAGGAGGAGAAGAAAGTTCATGACTCACTCTGATGAACTGCACATCCATTTTGGTGTTCTTTTCCATGTGCTGCAGCAGGTCCACATGGAAGGTTTGAGCCTAGAAGAAGCAAATGAGTTGTCACCCTTTGTCCCTTCACTATATGGGATGAAGGGGCAGCTTGCAAAATCCAAATTTAGTGACTCCTTTGCCACCTAGACCAGATACAGAGCCAGAATGGGCACATCAGGGCTAACAGGGAGCAGCCCTGCAGCCTGGGGGTTGGCACTCAGTACCCACCCACCAGTCAAGCCCTGAGCTTTGGCACGGGCACAAACAGCAGTGCCTGGAAAGGTGAGCACCCCCTTCACTGCCATCCCACCACTACCACCCAGGGAAAGACAGGAGAGTCTCATCACATCTCTGGAGCCAAGCGTGGCTCAGCTTAATGCACACCTGTCATTGTGCTTGCAGAGAGGTGGTGATGGTCCACCAATAGCACCACTGAACAACAGCTGGGCTCTGAACATGCCACCTCTGTAGCATGCCTCTGTCACATGCAGCTTGAGTAGCAAGGAGGCAGGCACCTGCCAGCAGGCACGTGAGAGGGCACCAGATGGGGAAAATTGGGCAAACATCAGCACGTTGTGGTTAAGGAAGTCCTTTTTGTCCCCACCTGCATCAGCTCTCAGGAAAACCACTCACCACAACTTCCAAATCAGAGCTCAGGAGTCTCTGCATGTCAGACATCTGCATCAGAATTTCACCTTCAGGGAAAGAGACAGAAGAGAGTGAAAAAAACCAAACTGCTGCCATTTCCTTGTGTGCCCAAGGTGTCAGACCAACTGGTGTGCACCTCAGGCTGATGATATATGGGTGTGAAAGTCCAACAGATATCTCAACCTACTGCTCTCTGCACCCTGAGAGAGGCCAGTATTTTTCCTCCCCCAGCTCAGCTCCACCATTATTCCCCAGGCAATGCCTACGTGGGGTTGGTTCCAGGCCATGAATCTGCAAGTTCAGTGCTCTGATACAGCCTGTGGTACCAGCAGACAGCCTTGGCTCTGGATGCTGGGTTTCAGTCTGCCACAGCCCCTATGAAACCCATTTCTAACTCTGTTTCTGGCTGTCCTACAAGAAAGTAGCTACAGCACCTGCCGCTGATGCTGGTCACCATCCCACTTCACTGTGAAACCAGGAAAGCAAGAGATTGATGACAGAGAGCAGAGGAGCAAGCTGGGTGGTGCACCTGTAGAAGGAACACAGCTGTGGAAGCTTTTAACTAAAATATTTGGCAGTAGAGCTGTCCTCTGAATATATTTTCAGCAGCTGTCATTAGGATGCAGAATTATTTGTGCTGCTGAGTATGAGCCCCTCAGCTCTAAGCTGCTGCAGGCTCAGAAGGACAACAGCCCATCAGCTGTTGTTAGTCCCTGCTCTCCAACCTTTTCCTCACACCAAAATGGTTCCTCCAAGATGAAAACTTCAGCACTCAGGCCAGGATATCTTAACAAGAACTGGCTTCCACAAGAGGTCCATTGCTGAAGGTCCATACCAGAGGTTGGGCTCAGTCATTGATCTCAGAGATACAGGGGAGAGTGCTGGGCCCTTAGGAAATTATTCAAGGATACACAAGAAATCTTACTCCCACCACCTGGACAGGGCCTGGCACTGAGAGACACCATTTAGTGGAGCTGTTTCCCTTCCCCCAGTACTTGGAAAGGGACTAGTTAAGGGGGGGGCAAGGAGACAAAAAAAATATAACTGTGGCTTATTATCTCAGGGCAGAGGATGGTGAGCAGGGAAGCCTTACCCAACACATGTGAGGTGGAGCTCTGCAGTGCTTGCTCCGCAATCTTCTCAATTGCCTTAAAATACACTTCAGCTGCTTTGGATAAAGCTGTGAGGAAAGAGGAGGTAAGGTTGTGGCCCACCTTCCCACCAGCACCAGCCCCAGCAAGCAGCACACAGGACAGCCACCCCCTGGTATCTTGCCTACAGGCAAGGGCATCCCACCTCTCCCCGTCTGTGCCTAATAGCAGCAGCAGGGTCTGGAGCAGGAGAGGAGTGAATAATTGCAGCTGAGGACATGCCATGGGGGGACAAGCAGCCTTGCCCTGGGTGAGAGCAGTCCCTCCTGATGCACAGTGGATCCCCAAGGTAGACACAGCAGCATGATCTGGGCCATGCAGGAGCCCACTCACCATGGAAGGCACGCAGGTAGTTGTTCCCCAGGTACACCAGGTTCTCCAGTGCAGGGTTGAACTGCTCCAGGATGCTCTGTGGCCAGGCAGAAGCACATTAATGCCAATCTTCCCCATGCCCCAGAGACCTCAGCAGGTCAATGTCTTCCTGTACAGTTCAGATGGATGCAGAAGAGACACAGAATGCTCCCCCAGCCACAACACTAAGTGGCTGAGGTGACATACAGCTGGGCACAAAATCAGCTCCCTACACTGGAGGTGGCTGGGACCTTAAGCTGCCCTGAGTCCTCTTCAGCCAGGAGAAAGAAGAGCAATGCCAGAGGGCAAGGTAGCTCACTAGAGATCCAAGTGGTCACCTGAACATGGCTTTTTCCCAAGGCCCCACACTCACTGCAGACAAGGCAGTAACTGTAACAGCCTTTCTCCCCACTCTTGAGTTTGCTGGTGTGAGGACCACCACTTGCCACCCAGCTGTGAATGTGACCTTTTCCTGGCCAGGCTGTGGTGCACTGCCAGAGCCATCAGCTTGCTAGGAGAGGGGACGGATTGCTTCTTACCTGCTCTGTTTATCAAAGGTGTTTATTGCCCACAGCAGAGCAGAGGCTGCAGTAAGCAATTCCCCTTCTCCCAGCATTAACCACCATGGTGCAGGAGTGATGTGTGTAGGGAAGCATCCATGAGCTCAGACTGCTTCCATCAAGGGGCAAACCAGCCAGCTGAGCTCCTTCCAAGGCACATCACTCTCCATAAACATGCTCCATGTCCAAACCACCCGGGTTGCCCAATTCCTTCCTGGATCTGCCAGCCATCTGCTCTCCAAAAGTACCCAGAGCCCACAGGAGGTGCTGCAGTTCCTCCTGGGGACAGGTCCAATCCTCAGCCTTTGCCAGAAAGCAAGTTGTTCCCCTCCCAATAGTGTGTCTCCCTTAAGCAGGCAGGAGCAGCCTACAGTGCTGGCACTCACCTTGTAGATGGAGATGGTGGTTCTGTAGGACTGTTCCATCTCTGGACCCTTTTCTCTCTCCCACAGGGAGGCACGGAGCAAAGGAGAGCAGGAGATGCTATGCTAGCCCCGAGGACTCTCTTCTGCACAGCCAGCAGGACGGAAGGAGTCTGTCACTGGCAAGGTAAGACAGCAGGAAGACAGACACGGTACAAAGGGAACAGAGCACTGCCGGAGTTTAATAATTCACCAGCTGAGAGGCTGGAACTTGATCTCTGGAAGTAACCAGACTCTGGGGAGAGAGGAATCCTGCGACAGCCAGCAAAGACAAGTGACTGCCTCCTTGCATTATTGATGGCCGCCTCGGTGCGCAGCTCTCCCTGCCCTGGCACCTGTGGAGCCAGCCACCTGCCGGAGTAGCTGCTTTGTGGCTCGCTGCCTGCGTCACTGCCACTGCTCGGAGGTGGCTCACTCAGCGTCGCTCGGTGCCAGCGGAGTATCTTCAGGTCCCTTGCACACGACTTGTGACCACAAGCAGCAAATAGCAGGGGCTGGGGGCAAACACAAGGAAGGCTCAAAGCCAGGTTTCACCTCTTTCTTGTCCACTATTCCCTCACCCCAGGCCTCATCCCTCTGGCTCTTAGCCTCCCTCAACTCTCAGTCTCTGAGTCTTGCTAATGCTAGCCTCAAGCTTGTGCCTGAACCGTTCTGCATCTCCCTGCCTGCATGCAAGAAGCCTAAGCATCAATCAGTCTGCCAAGTCCCTGAAGATGGTGCAGGCTTATAAAGATGGGGGAAGAGTGCAAGATGGGGGCAAAAAGCAGAAAGGAGCTCATATTCTCTCCATCCCCAAATGCAAAGGTTTGTTTTGCCCCTCTTACACAGGAAAAAAGAAAACCTTGACTCCACATCAGAAGTCTCCTATATCCACCACCTCATTTGTAAAACTGAAGAACAGAAGGTAGATAATCAGGTTTTAGGCCTACTTCTGACTCAGTACTCACATTCCTGCCAGTGGTGTCCCTCAGGAATCAGCAGGGACCAGGTGCAGCAAGTTTGCAAGTTACTATGTCCAGGAAACCACTTGGGGACACCAAAATTAAAGCCTCATCTCCAGCTATTTGCAGCCTGAGGATTTTCAGTGTTCCTTCTTTTAGGACAGACCAGCTCCAAGGAGATTCTCGAACAGGAGCCAGTCCAAAGCCTCTCCACTGGCCACAACTGATAAGCCCAACATGCAATGCTGTGCTTCACCAGCCAGTCACTCACATCACACCTACGCTCCCAGGGCTGGCTGCAGGGACAAGCCATTCACTTCTTCAGCCCATACAAAGGGTATAATCCTCTCTCTTGAGGAGCCCATCCCTGATTTTCTACCTCAAAGAAATTCAGAATCTGCAAATTCAGAAGCCCTCTGGAACCCTGCAGGATGGCAAAAGACAAGACAACCATGGACTCCATTAGAGTGGTACTAAATGCAAACCTCTCTTTATTTCAGGTCATGTTAGTTTTGCATAGCAGCACTGATCACAGCAGCAGTCCATTCCATAAAAAGGACATAATTAAGAATTCAGTTTTTCAGGTTACTCCTTGAAACACTTCCAAACATATTTATACATATGCAAAATTTACTGCAGGAACACTGAGTGGCAAAGCAGTCATAATGGGATTTCCCCAAAAAAATAAATCTTAATTGTCACTGGGTCAGCTTCTTTGATAGGAACTGACCTCAGTGCACTTCAATTCCACATTAAGAATAATGAGAAACAATTTCTCTACCAAACCAAGGCTGCTGTCCATCTTGATCCTGCTGTGAGTCAAGACAGGCTTTCACATCTTAGCCTTTCAGCAAAAAGCAGCACAGCAAGTCAGGTGACACAACAGTCTCTGAGGGTGTGCTCCAACCCTGGGCTGCCCCTACCCTTCTCCCAAGGCCAGTCACAGCATTCTGCATCGTATCTACCGAGAAAGCTGAGCATTTCTGCTCCCCTTCAAACAGGGCATGCTGAGGGAAGAATGAACCCTTTTCTCTGTATTGCATGCTCTGAAACATCTTGGCCTCAGAGGTCCAAATAATCCCTGAAGCCCTATCTGTCCTTGGCTCATTCTGTGATGCAGGAAGGTGCACGGTGCTTTGTCAGTAGAGATGCTGCACAGACAGGAAACAGACTCCAGCTGCTACAGCTCAAGACAGGTAGGTGAGCGCTCTGGCTTCTGGGGAGGGCTGTACAGTTTGAGAGGAGTGCAGCAAAACCAAGCACAGTAGCAGAGCTGGGACTACACTACAAAGGTAACCATCAGCATCTGCAGCCGCCCAGAAATACATAGGTTTGGCCCAGAATACACTGCAGTATATGCACTGCTCTATTACATACAGTTAATTCCTTAGTAGTAGTAGTAGTCCCTCCCCCCACTCAACACCTTAGTTCAAGGGCAAATCTGAGCCATTTTAGCATCTTGCCATGGAGAGGTAGAATGGGAACCTCCAGGTCAGTCATCGACAGAGATGTTGCACCAGCTGCTCAAACTGCTCCCGCTGCTGGTAGATGTAAAGCTGAGTGTCCCAGAGAGCGTTCACCAGCACGGCATCATTCACCTCATCCAGCATCACCTCTGTGTGCAGCTGAGGGCTAAGCCTGCAGACAGCAAGACAGCATCACCAGCTGGGCACAGACATGAACTCGACAAGGCAGCGAGCCTGCCAAACACAAGACCTGTGCCAAGTGGCTCAAGCTGTCCTGGGTGTCCACTCGACCTTATCTAGCAAGCTTCCAACACAGAGACCTTGCCCTCCTTCAAGGCCCAACCACACTCGAGACTGAGCTGAAGTTCAGCAACTGCACCACCTACGGCACAAGTCTTGAAGCATGCTTTGCCTGGTGGAAAAGGGCAGGACACATATCCTGGAAGGGCTGTGTTAGACGGCATCCCCCCACCCCCAGTAACTGACCCCAGACAAGGTGGACTCAGTGCCTCAGCTCACACAGTGGGCCTTAGTAACCTCTGTTACCTCACTGAGGCACAAGGAGAGAAGGCAGGGGAACAGGTCTGAGCAGGCATGCCTCTGGAGGTGACACTATGTGGGATGACATGTGCCACAGCCAGGTCTGAAGTGAGAGGGCTAAAAATAGGTCTGAGCAGAGAGCAGAAAGGAAGCTCCTACCGGAAATATGGGACATCCGTCATCTCGCACCAGGCCCTGGCACGATCCACAGCTGGGCCATCTGCGTCAGTGCACTGCAGCAGAAACAGGCCCACAGTTAGGAGCTCAGCTACCACACCGCTCTCCCCTGCCTGCAAGAGGCTCCCCTGGCACCAAGTCAAACTGCACAAACCACAGAGGAAGAGGAAAAACAGGAGCAAATGCATCCGGGATGGCACTGCTTACCACTAAGAGTGGGATGGCTTTTGTTTGTTTGCTTGTTTTAATGTAAGAGCAGTGCTCCTGATCCTTGGGACACAAGGAACTGCACCCTACAGACCCTCCATCCATCACACCATCAGGCAGATTCCCTTAAAGAACCTCCCAGGATGATTTAATCCTTGGGATTTCACTTCTATCCACTCCTACTTCTATCCAAGTACCAGCAGAGCCTGCGATTACTGCAAGGTTTCTGGGCTACCCTGGGATAGCTTCTGTGCAAGCCCTCAAATGAAAGACAAGGGAAGCAGAGGGACCTTTTTGAGAGTCTTCTGACTTTAGGAAGCTAAAAGGTGCTTTATCAACAGAATTAAGATCATACTCAGAATGTTAGTTCTCATCTTTCTGGCTTTTAGTCACTTGGAACATTTTCATGCACAGTATTTAATGACCTTCTCTATGAAGCATGGAAGAACCACACACTTCTAACCACAGCTTCAATCTACTACTTTTTACTGATACTTCCACTTCTCTGGCATTTGCTAACTTCCCCTGTGGGGAATAACAAAGCTTTTATAAAGAAAAAGAAATTGCAATTTTCTAAGGAATGATGGGGTTTTGGGTTTGGGGTTTGTCTTGGTATAGGTTGCTCAAATGGCAATCAGCGCTTCCTGGAAAGATAGTGAGTTTCATGAACTCACACCTGCAACTGTTCCTAAAGGTCCTTGACTACAGCCTATCCTCAGCTCCTTTCAGCTGCAAGAACCTCCCTGGACACTCAAAACCCCAGAGGCAAACGAGGCTTCAGACCTGCTGTGCTCCCACAATTCTTAAGTTACCTACTACATCTATTCCTTGATCTGACCATGGTCAGAGCAGTCCCAAGAAAACACAATTTTCTCCCAAATGGAAGAAGCTGAATACTGGAAACGTCTGCTCCTTTCCTGCATGCAGTCTCAGGAGTTTTCCACCATCCCCTCCTTCTGGTACTCACACAATCCACCACCATCTTGCCAAGCTCTCTGGCCCCAAAAACAGTCTTTGCCAGCTCCCAGGGGTTGGAGGGGCGGAAAACATCCACAGAGCTCACTGGGACCTGCGGAGGCTTCCCTGTTCCCAAGGAGACCACCAATCCCAATTTTCTTACTTCCTGCTTCCGACCCTGTGGACAAACAAATGTTTTGTTTGCAAGGACCAACAATGAAGGTGGAGCATGTCTCTTACAGCAGTCCTGGGGAGTCTTTCACAGCTCTGAAACCAAGTCAAGAGGCTCAGCAGCCTTTTCTGTCCTCCAGCCTCCCCTTTCAGTGCTGCCTGGTGAAACAGCTATAACTCACTTGACTTCAACAGTTGTATGGTTCTGTCCCTTACACCTCTCATGCACCCAAACCTATGTGATCACCCCCAAGATGAGTCCTAGGATGAGGTGACTGTGGAACAGTCCAATTCTTTCAGTCATTTTAGCAACATGCCTCCCTCTTCAGCTGCAGGGAACAGTAGCTGCCAGTAGCTACACAACTTTGTGAGCAACCTGCCACACCACAGAAGGCATTCACTCTTCAGTCTTGCAGACTGCCCTCTTGTCACTGTCTTCTCAAATTAGTTTTGGGCAGAAAAAAGCCCTGTAGAGCTTCATCGAGGGCAACACAATACCATCAACTAAGTCAGCCTTGCTCCAAGTAGCCAGGGCAGAATAATGGGGATGCCTCCTTGTCAAAAGAGGAATTTCACCCCTCAGCCACTGTTCCCAAAGCACATCCCCTTACAGGATGCTACACTGCTAACTTGTTTATCCACAAGACAGGCATCCATTCCCAAACCCTCTTCACCTTCAGGAGGTAGCTCAGTTACCAGCGAGGGCCAGGATTTGCCTAACCTTCTTGATTAGAGTCTTGTTGTACTCGTGGATCTCTGCCATGGCATCGAGGGTGGGGTTGTTGGCCAGCAGCCCGCCGTCCAGGAAGCGGCCTATTGGCCGGAAGTAAGTGGGAGCCGCACCACTGCAGCGGGCAGCACGCCACACCAGCTGGTCTGGAGGGAGAGAAAGCAGATAGCCTCTTGCACCAATCTTCCTGAGTGCAAGAAGCACCTTGCCCTCACCAGCACGAAGCAGGAGGGCCTGCAAACCCCAAAGACCCTGCCCTAGATGGTTGTGTCTCTTCTTCCCCAAGAGTAGGGCCTCTGCTTGCACAGGATTAGTTTGGGAAGCTTTAAAAGATGTCCTCACCATTTTGTGTGGTGAATCTTGGCTCAAATTCACTCTCAACCAGCTTCACTGCAGCTATTTTGATGGTGAACCAGTTAGGTTTGCTAGACAAAGCAAGAAGCAAGGTGGAGGGGGCTGTATGCTTCAGTTACACAGCTTTTCCATACCAATCTGCTCCTGAGAGCCCAGGGAAATGTATGGACTGTACACAGGACTGCTCTAGCAGACCACTCCTCATGAACTTCGCTAGCCAGCCCCTAAGCCTGGTATGAGAGAAGCCAAGGGAGGAGGAGAGTAGGCAAAAGGGAACCATCACTAAGACCAAGCTACAAGTCAGGATCAGGAATGAGGCATTCCTTGGACACCTCAGTTTTTAGCACAATGGGAAGAAGAGGAAATATCTCTCTGATGAACAGCTACATCCTCTGCCAACCAGCTGAACTGCTGTGTGCCAGCACTTACCTTCTGGGTGAGTGAGTGGTTTGAAAGTTGCACTTGTCTTGTACTCAGTGGAGGTTTTTGTCTCTGGTACGGGGTAGTTTCGGAACAGGTGGAGCTCAGCTGGCTGCCGGTCGCACAATGTCCCTGTCACCATAACCCTGGGTGAGAGGATATGGCAGAAAAAGTACAAAACAGAAAACCAACAAACTTGGGGCTGTAGCAGTCTGCACATCACACTCCTCCAGATCTGCTCTAAGGAGAGGCTGAGCATCTCTGCTGAGAGGTCTAAAGCACAGTTGGGAAAGCATCAATCAACAGAGCCCCAGGCAGGACTTACTTGGGTTTTTGGACATCTGTCATTTTGGTGTTTTCCCCAAATTCTTTCTTCAAGAACTCATCCAGGGGCT
Source organism: Ramphastos sulfuratus (assembly GCA_013399055.1). Classification (NCBI taxonomy): domain Eukaryota; kingdom Metazoa; phylum Chordata; class Aves; order Piciformes; family Ramphastidae; genus Ramphastos; species Ramphastos sulfuratus. Next base: position 69,233 of record WBNM01022005.1, on the reverse strand, counting down.
CTGACTCGTAGGGCCGAGAGCCCCGGAACACCATGTCCTTCATGCGGAAGTACAGGCAGCGCATGTAGTCCATGGACTTCCCTGAGATGCGCAACGGCATCGGCAGGAGCAGGGCAGAAAGGACAGGCAGAACAAAGAGCATGTCACAGCTGGGACTTTGCAGGATCAGTGGGACTGAGAGGCATCGCTCCCAACCCCATCCCCTTCCCAAGCTGCCTGTCATCTGCTCAGACCTCAGCAGCCTGACTGGCAGGGATTGAAGAGGAAGAGCAAGCTTGAAGCATAGTTTCCTGCTACCAGAAAGTGTGGAGCACCTTGCTGTAAAATCCCACACAGTGAGCAGGAAGAACAGAACATTGCACTCTGCCACCACCCAACCCCCAAACCCCAGAAAACTGCCAGATGATGTGAGAAGCAAGCACAAAGCAATGTCCAGGCTTTCCTTCATTAATAAACATCCCTTCTCTCCTTTGTCAGGGACAACAAATCTCCACTGGGACTCAGAGAGGCAACTTGCCTCACAGGAGTGAGAACAGGTCCATAAGTTTCATCATCCTCACCATGTACAATAGCCAAGGCCAAGATGCCTCCAGTGCTGGTTCCTGCAATCCAGTCAAAAATCTCACGAATGGGACGGCCTGCAGCTTTCTCAATAGCCAGGAGGAGCTGGATGAGCACCAGGCCCCGGATGCCTCCTCCATCCAGGCACAGGAGGCGGTCACGACTGGAGGGAGACAGATGCAGATGACTGGGAGCTGTGTGACAGTTCACAAATCACAGCATGCTACATGGGAACATGGATGGGAAAATATACTAGTAACAGGCACACTGCAGCAGTGTAACCAGTGAGCAAATAAATCCAGTGGTGCTTCCTCAGATGCAGGTAAGACAAGACTTGGGCAGAGCTGGTGCAACATCACTTGCTCTTTTAGCCATCCCTAATCTCTACACCAGAGAGACTTTCACAAGCTGAAACTGCATCCAAGTCCTTCACTAGGCAATAGTGGGCATTGTGTCAAAAACAAAGAGCAAACAGTCCTAAGCCCCTGCTAGCAGCACTTCAGTGCCAACCTGCAAGGTGAGGGACAGGCACTGCCAAGGCAGTGCACAGCCTGGCAAAGGAGCTGGGCGAGCATCAGAGCAGCACGTGGAGATGGGGACATCACAAACCAAAACAGCATTTGGTGCCGACTGGCAGAGGGGAGGGACAGTGCAGGGAGTTCAATTGCTGAGCTCCAGGGCTGCAGACAGGAAGTGGTGGTGGCTATGAGAACACAGAGTTGTCACACGGTTCTGGCAAAAACTGTTAACGTCAACAGACATTAACGTCAGCCCTGAGGGTGATACACTCAGGGGTGTGAGTAGGAGAATTCACACACACACAGATTTCACCTTCAAGTTGAACAGCAGCGTGGACAGAAGCTGTTTCCTCACTTACTTTCTTCTACCCTCAGTGGGTGAGTCCACAATATCTGGAGCCTTCAACAACTGTCCAAGCGCTGTAGAAACATACAAGAGGTCCTGGTACTCTGGAGGGCCATGAACGTGGAAAAGGAAAAACAAAACAATTAAAGACTGCTCTGCTACCCTGACCCCTCTGATGTGTGCCTCACAGACAGCAGCCAACCAAATTATAATTAATCACTTAGAAAACCTTACTTTATTCTTCCCGCTTTCTCTCTGCCCCTAGAAAGCTTGGTGAGGGTACCCAAACCTCCCAGTACTGCAGTAAACAGTTTCCACAATAAAAACACAAAGAACATCCAATTCCCTTCCTAGCCAAATAAAGCTCCCTGTAGAAGACACCAGGCATCCTACCCATGGCCACTAGGTACCCCTCAGATTAAATTCTGCACCAAAGATGAGAAAACCCACCCCTTACAGCAGGCAGCTGGGGGTGCACTGGCAAAGATGAAGGACTTGTAAAAGCAGATGATGGGCACAGTAGGTAAGACAGAAGGCAGAGCCCAGCAGCATGGCTGCTACACAGCTTACTGCAAGCCATAAGATAAAATCTAACTCTACTCCTTTGAGATAACCTAGGCAGGAGAGCTGTGGGGACAGGGTGGCTTGTCATTACCCCTCAGCTGATGTACACCCAGGCTACCCTGGGTGCAGGGCACCAATCCAGGCTAGGTGAGAAGCCAGTCTGTGAAACCAAAAGAAGACAGAACAGGGGGAGATAAGTTAAATACTCCTGCCAGTATCCAGGTTGGAAAGCTGCTGTAGATGACAATGAATGCGGTGAGGACTTTCTTCAAAGGTCAGAGTCCATGATGAAAAACAGCCTTGCTCTGTCACTGCAGAGCTGAAACTGGGGGAGTCACCTTCACAAGGCCATGATGATAAGAAAGTTCTCTATGTCACCAGCCAGAGGCTTGTGGTGACACAGACACATTCCACGCCCACAGGAGGGCCTTTGCAAAGGAAACCACCAACCTGAGAAGGGAAGTGGACCACAAGCAGTTGTTATCTGTCTGCATGTCACTTTCACAAGGGTCAGAGCGTCCCTCCAGGTCAATTCACCCACTGCTCATTCTGCAACCCCTCCCACTGCCTCTGCCCACACTCTGGAGCTCCCCAGCAGAGGAAAGATGGGCACCTAGAATAGACTCATAGGCTAATTCACACAGTCTGGGCATTATAGAGCACAAACTATGACAAATCACATGTCCTAAGGCAGCTTTTTCCTATGAGTAATGCAAACCCTGGGACTAGGGTCACCTCTCCTTGGCTTTCATCCCTTCCCTCTCCTAACTGCTACCCTCCAGGATCTGAACAAGTAACGCTTTTTATTTCCTTGTGCCCAGCAGACACTGAAAGGTCCTCAAATCAAACCAGCAAGTACATGCCCCTCTCTGTATACGACTCAGGGGAAAAAGTACATGCAGTCAACTAAGTCCTACATCTCTTCCAGAGTGGAGAAGAGATTCAGTCTTCCCCTTCCTTTTTACAGAGCTGCATCATGTCAGATCTATAAAACAAAAGTTTAGAAGACACACAGACAGGTAAAGTAGACAGGATCCTGCAAGAGCTGAAATGAGGACAGTGACCAGAAACTGAGAGCTAGGAGAGTCCCCAGAGTACAGCCCATCTGAAGAAGAGATCTAAGAAAGCACTGTGAAGCAAGAAGGGAGAGCAAGGAAGGGCCAGGGAAGGCTTTACCTAAGCCGTTGAAGCTGCTCCGAGAGGAAGGTTGGCCCTCCAGGAAGGGGGCAGCAGATGGTGCCAGGCTTGGGGAGTCAGGGTTGGGTGGGTGGCAGCGTTCAGTCCCTACAGTTTGCAGCAGGTCTAAGAGCACTTTCCGGTTCGCACCTTAGGTGACGAAGGGGGAAGTCACAGATCAGAATCAGTGCAGGCACACACCAGGGGCAGCTCTGTCAAATTCTCAGCAGTCCTGACCCTCACACAACTTCTGGGATGATTCAGGGAAGGGGAAAGCACATCCTGGGTTTCTCTCCCCCACAGCCAGGCATCAGAAGTTGTGCACAGCAGAGATACCCAAAGCTATGCAGCTTCAAGGGTGTGCTCCACACACTTCTTGCCACTGAAGAACTGCATGCATCTGCTTATGCCTGGGTGCTTTAGCAGCACTGTGTCATCCCACTGTGAGCCTGCAGTGCCCGACATCATGGCTTGAAAGAGGGGTAACATGTGCCAGCTCTTCCTCTTTCATCTCTGCTTCACAGAAGAAAAATTCATCAAGAGCTACTAATACAAAGCCTATGCCACCAGCTCAGGAAGTGTCTACCCGGTGAGCGACTAGAAGCTGGGAGAGCACATTGGAGAAGCAGCACTCGCACTTGTCACCTCTCACCAAAATGCTGTTTTGGACACCAAAGGGAGACAGGATGCTGGCTGCTGACATGCTCCCTCACCTTTGCTAGTCCTGGCTGCCAACAGCCCTGCTGTCTCGCCGAAATCATTTGGGATCTCAACATCTCCTCCAAACACGATGATTGCTTTGATCATATCCAAGTGGTCATGCTGGGGGATGAGAGAAAGCTCAGTCAACAGCCCCTCCCCTTGGCTACATGATTTCTCATTTCCCTCTCTCCCCTTTTCATTATCCAAAACACCCACAATGGATCACCTCGTGAAAGACAACAGCCAGAATTTTAGAACAGTCCGTCCCTGCCTCAACCCTTCACAAAAATCCTTCCTCTCCTTCCCAGCAGCTTCTGCAGAAAGCTCACCTTCATGGCCAGATGCAGTGGTGTGTTGCCATCCTGACCTCTGGCGTTGGTGTGGGCCCCGTGCGTCAGCAGCACCATGGCACAGTCAAACCGCCCCCTCTTGACAGCAATGTGCAGAGCCATGTCAGCTGTCCTGCTGGTTACATTCACCTCAGAGCCGTACTCAAGCAGCAGCCGTGTCATCTGTGCCCAAGTATGCATGCGGCAGATCAAGAAGAGAGAAAGCAAACGTGAAGACAACTGCCTGGGCGTCCAAACGATCCAAGTCTTATGGCAAGCAAAGCAGAGGAAAAGGCAGGACCTGTAACCTTGATATGGCTGCTGGCAGAGATCAGCGGCATTGTTTCAAACACTGGAGACTGGGTTTCTCTGTGTTTTGCCACAGAGGGTTTCACAATCTGGCTAGAGCTTCTGGCTGTCTGGGGACTTACATACAAATGTAGCAACTGGTTGAGAGCAATGGAGGAAAAATCCTCCCCCCTCAGGGCCAGAATCCTTTCAGACTACAGGAGAAAAGTTTAGATTTTGTCTTTACAAGGTAAGAAGGTTTATGTCTTCTCCAAAACTCCACAGGACATTTCTGAGAGGGACATAACACTGCAGGAAGGAAAGAGTCCTGTCACAGAATCTTCTCTGCTTGTAATAAGCATTACTCAGGTGCTCCAGCACAGAATACCACACCACTGATCTGCCTGTCTCTGGCAGAAGGATGGACCACAACCCACAGGCTACCACGCAGTGCCAAACTCACACTGTGCGGTCTGCAAGGCATCAGTCTGCCCCCTCCGGTGAAACCATCAGTAATGAGAAGAGAGCTCCCCCCAGGGGTAACAGTGACACTGCTGCGATTTCCCCAGCAAAAACAGACAAGCTGGCAGCTGCACAGCCAAGGCTCCACTGCTCTGATCCCCATGGCAAAGAGCACAGATCACAGATCAGCACAGGGCACAGAGAATCGAACACCAGGCTGCTGGCTGGGCTCTGACACTCTCAGAGCTCTGTACATGGACACAGGAAAGGGAGAGGTCAGCGGCAGAAGGAACTAACCCAGTGCTGGGTGGTAGCACAGGCCCCCACCACAGACTGGCTCCATTTACCTCTGCCTTCTTCGCCCAGTGCAGCGGAATGGCTTCGTAGCGTGGGTCTCTGGAGCGAACCTGGTTGGCATCCACCTCAAGGATGGCCTGGGCACACCTAGTAAAGACAGTGTGATGAAGAGATGGATGGCTGCCATCTTGACTCAGGACCTCCATGCATATCAGCCCCTGCCTCCCACTTGGGGCCTTTTGGGAAACCCTTCAACAGCAGCAGGCCCTCTGCAACACCTGCAAGCTCTTCAGCTGCTGCTTTGTCTTGCTCTTTTTAGAATGGAAGGCCACAGAAGAAGTATGCACAGCACTTGGAGGAAGCAGGAGAATCCCTTCCCAGTTCCCAAGTTGTGAAGCAACATCTGGGTGCTTCTGCAATACAAAAATTGCAGCACTTCTGGAAACTCTCCAGATACAAGGGGAAATTCTTCACTTCTCCCTCTCCCTCCATGCAAACACAAGGATAAAACTGAAATAGTTAAATACTTGCTGAAATTAACAACCTGCATACTTTCCTGTGTGTGAAAGATCATGCCTGTTGTGAACAAACATCCAGTGCCTAGTAAACATGGGCAGGCTTCTGAACCAAGCACATGCTCTCCACTCTGAACCACCACCACCACCACCACAACTGTGCACAAGAGATGGAATCCCACTGCAAACTAAAGGGTCATTGTGAATATGTTGGAAAGCACTTTTCTAAAAGCTGAAAAATCAGCTAGCAGCAGCCAGTGTTGACTTGAGAGCTCCAGATGCAAAGCTCAAACACTCTATGAAAATGGAGTATTATAAAGCAAAAAACCCCAAAAGAATCCTATTACTCCAGGGAAAACAAAAGAAGGCATAAACATTGTTCCTCTTTTGATTCAGTTCCAGAGTGTGTTATTGAGTCAAGAGTACCTTTGGCCCACAGGAGATGGGAATAATTAAGCTTTCAAACAAAAGATTATTAGGATCAGAGCACTCAAAGGCTGAAGTACAGCAATTAGGAATACTATTTAAGCATCAGCAAATCATCTTCTCACAACTCATTCTGAGAAAAAGTATTTCACAAACAGTTCTTTTATTAAAATTCCTGTCTTTCTCCCAGTGTCAGATACTAAATAATCTATAGAGAGAAATTCAAGGAAAAACTGGTTTTTTTTGTTTTTGGTTTTTTTTTTTTGCTGAAAGTGTTTCTTTCAGTACAGATTAGCTGCTGGGAATCAGCTCCATGGAGAAGTCTTGGTGGACAATAAATTATCCATGGGACAGTGATGTGGTCTTGTGGCCAAGAAGGCTAATGGTACCCTGGGGTGCATTAAGAAGAGCATGGCCAGCAGGTTCCTCTTCTCTACTCCACCCTGGTGAGACCACAACTGGAATACTGTGTTCAGATCTAGGCTCCCCAGTTCAAGAGGGACAGGAATATACTAGCGATCACCCAACAAAGTCTACAAGGATGATTAAGGGACTGGAGCATCTCTCTTATAAGGGAAGGCTGAGGGAGCTGGGGCTGTTCACCCTGGAAAAGAGAAGACTGAGAGGAGATCTTATTAATGATTATAAATATCCAAAGGGAGGGTGTCAAGAAGACACTGCCAGTCTCTTTTCAGTGGTGTCCTGTGATAGCACAAGGGGCAATGGATACAAACTGGAACACAGAAGTTCCACCTCAACATGAGGAAAAACTTATTTACTGTGAGGGTGATGGAGCACTGGAACAGGCTGCCCAGAGAGGTTGTGGAGTCTCCTTCTCTGGAAACTTTCAAGACCCATCTGGATGTGTTCCTGTGTGACCTGCCCTACATAATCCTGCTTTGTCAGGGGTCTTGGACTCAATGATATTCAGAGGTCCCTTCCAACCCCTTCCATTCTGTGATTCTATGATTCTTTTCCACATCAACAATCTCTGTTCTTTTGTCAGCTTAGTGAGGCAGCACACGACATTTTCCTACTGTGCACTGCTCTGAAAGCGGTCCAGTGTGAGGCAACTCTGAGCAAGAAGACAGGTTCCCAGACTGGAGAGAGACCTGTTCTAGTAGCCCAGTGGTTACTTACCCCTTTTGAGAGAACTTCAGTGCTGTGTGAATGGGGTAGCCCAGGGTCCCCATGACGCTGCACCTGGCACCACATTTCAGCAGAGAACGAACCATGTCCTCTTTGCCCAGCTGACAAGCAAGATGCAGAGCACTCAGCCCTTCATGGTTCAAGTGATCCAAGCCAGTAGTTGGGGTTTTGCCCAGGAGCTGGGAAGAGGAGGCAATAGATAAACAGACACAGAAGAGCACCATCAATTTTCCTGAGCGCCAAGAACAGAATCTGTAGCACTGAGCTCTTCATGATACTACAGCCGGTTCTATCCACCCCTGCTTCCAACAGAGTATCTGTGGAAGAGCTCCTTGTTTCCTCTTTTCAAAGGGTTTATCACTGCCCTTTGTGCCCTATTCTTCTGGTCTGGGTGCTCTTGAGACATCTCAGCCAAAAAGACTTCACATCACCTGGAATGACACAGCCCAGCAGACTCCTTTTGTCTTCCACTGCATGAGCCAAAGCAAGCCCCACCGAACAGAAGCACTCACTGAAATCAGTGGTTTCCCCTCCTGCTGCAGCCCCATAAGTTACCAGGGCCAGGCAGGAGCTCAACTTCCCCTGCACCTCCACCATTGCTTTCAGATACAAAAGAGATTATATTTTAAATATACATGTGGGGATACATTTGAAAGAATTTTCCTACTCTCCCCTGTTACCTGGTTTGATACATAAAAATATCCCACTGCCATACTGGGGAAGGCCTCCACACCCTGGTGCACACAAGAGAAGCAGGAATTTTCTCTGCTTTAGCAAGGAATCAATAGAGAAAAGAAACAAACAGGAGACAGACCAGACCTGGAAGTATTTCTTTAACAAGAAGACAAGTTGCTGCCATCAGAGAAAAAGGAAGAGGTTATCTTTTTAATCCATGATTGTCATCCCTCCTCTATCATGCATTAGGAAACTCCAGCACAGTCTGGCAGGCAGAAGGAGAGCTGTCACAACAGGTATTGGGCAAACAGGAGGGTTGCAGCCATAGGAGAAAGCTAGTCTCATGTTTACACTGGGTCTTGGGAGCTGACAGACCTGAAGAACCCAAGGTGGAAGGCCACCCACAGCCTTATGAACCCTGTCACTCTGCCCAGCCCTTCTCAGCAATTGAGAATGCCTCTGGCTTCAGACTGTCTCTGTCTGAAGGCTCTGATTGCTGTCCCCCGTGCAAGGCCACTCAGTTCAAACAACAGGTTCTGCAGCACAGGAGAACCGAGGTAGGCTCTGAAATGTCCTTCAGCCTGTGGGCAATGCACACTCCCTCACAGCAGCCTAAACACTCTGCCCAGAATCAAATGTCCTGCTTGGAGGAGACAGCTAAGGGGCTGAAGGCCTCAAGCAATGAAGAACACTTTCTGAGGAAATCTGCCTAATATCTTTGTTCCACTCCAGGATGGAATCTGGAGCACGCTTACAGGAAATGGCACTGATGCAGGGGAAAGATGCCAAAAATCAGCCTTTGGCATGAACTTGGCACTGCGGCAGACTAAACTAACTTTCTCTTCCCTTGTTTCCAGCTATTTTTCCATCTCCTTCCTCACAGCATAGACAGGACCTATTCCAGTATCGCTCCTCCCCTGCTTTGAAATCACTCGCACCTCAATGATGTGGGGGCTGTTCCCTCGCACAGCATAGTGGAACACAGTCTCCCCGTTCCTGTCGGTGGTGTCCACCCGTGCGTGGCACTCCAGCAGCTCCAGCAGGCACTCCATGTCCCCCTTGCGGCATGCCAGGTGCATTGGGGTGCAGCCATTCTCGCTTTCTGTGCTGTTCACATAGCTGGAAGAGACGAGTCAACGTGAGGTCAGGGAAGGACTGTGAAGACAAGGATGTGCAGTTGCTCTGGGAGCTGACACCAAGGCACCTTCCACATCTGCAAAACACTCAGCTGGTGGAAACCACAAGGTTCAGGAAAGCCTGGCCTTTTGCCAGAGAAGTAGCACAGGGAAAGGCCACCAAGCAGCCCTGACAGAGACCCTCTCCAAGGCACATTCCTCCTACCTCTGCCCACCTCATAAGAGCAGTCCCCCCTGCCCAAAGGAAGGCAGGAGATTGGTTACAGTCAGTAACCTGGCAGATGTGCTGCCATTAGGCTCCCACATCCTTAATTCCTCACTAGTGTCCCTTATCATCAGTGAACTTCCCTGTGGGAAGAGCAAGGGCTTGTGCCCAAAAGTTGTTTCAGAAAGACAGTCTTACTATATCTCCTTTCTTATGGTTTACAAAGTCAGCCACAACCTCCTCCCAAAAGCAGCTCCACAAGCATTCTAAGAATCTAATCAGTGCTCCTAGCAACACTCAAATCCCACACCTCAAACACCAGAGCTCCAGGCTTTGATGCTCACAGCAGCAGGTTGAAAGCCTACCAATACACAGCGATCATCAGATCCCCTTTGCTACCACATCCATCATACAGACAAGACACACCAAGGCTGGCACTATGAAACTCAACCGCCCTGCAGTAACCACAGGTGTTAACCTCCCCCAAGAAGCAGCCCCCATTGCTGGAATCCCCTAATCTGGCCTAGCCTGCCCTCCCAAACTCATTCCCGGCACCAGACCCACCAGAGACCTCTCCTCAGCACTTGCCTCAGGACGTGGTTATGCCGGAAGCTCTCACGATGGCCAATCTCCACTGCAACGTGTGCTGGGGTCCAGCTGGGGTGGCTGCGCAAGCAGTCACTGAGTTGCTGGAGATCCTCCAGTAACAAGGGCTGGCGTGAGCTCTCGTAGAAAGGCCGCAGCTGCCCAGCATACCGCTCAAAATGTGCCAGGGCATCTGCCTCATTGTCGAGCTGGAAGAGCCTGGAGGAGAGGCAAGTACAGAGTTTGTCCTGCTTAAAGAAGCAAATTCCATCCCATCTATCTAAGAGAAACAGCTCTTCTCTAAACATTAATGCTGGGGACTTTCCCATTCCTCTGCATCTGGTCTCACGCTTATTCCAAGGATAGAATGGCGTCAATTTCATCAGCAGAGAGCATCTCCTCCTCCTGATGAGGGCTTAATTATCCTCTGCTCCAGATGCTAAATCAGCAGTGGCTACGAGTGAACGTTCTGACCCAAGTACTTATTTCACAACTGCCTGTTTTCACAGTGTTTGCACTCTGTCCTGTTCTGACAACCTGTTTCAATGGTCACTCTTCCCCCAGCACACACAAGGGCCCACCTACTGGTCAAACGTATCACTCTGCACCAGGCAAGCACTGTGCTCCCAAGATTAGAGGTTTCGGAGGTTTTGATTTCACGCATAAGTAGCGACTATTAAAGGCCTGTCACTTACCGGAAAGCAACCTGTGGGTTCTGGGGATTCACCAGCAGACAATCCCACGAGCGAGAGAAGCTGTTCTTATAGAGGACCACCCTGCCATCTTTCTTCAGACACATGTGAGCAGCATACTCTGCAGCTGGCACCTCCTTCACCCGGTACGGGTTTGTGAATATTTGGGTGACGTTGTTGATGGTATTCACCAATCGGCCAAAGAACTGCATAGTTCGGGAGCCTCAGGTGGTTTCCCCTCTGTGTACAGAGGGAAACCCAGACACAGGCTACGTCTGGGGCAGCCTTCCCCCTGCCCTTCCCTGAACTCAATGCAAGGAAATGAAAATCGAAAGCTGCCAGTGTGACGCGCCGACTGAGAGGAAAGCCCGGCGCCTGCGGTTTCTTTTCTGGCTCTTCCAAGAAGAGCAGCCACTTCTCCTCAGCGACTCATGGCGACCTCTGACCTCCCAGCCGAGGGCCTTACTCTGCTGCCTCGGCTGCAAACACGCGCCACCACGGCCACCCTCGGCGCCCTGCCGCCTGCTCGCGCTGGGTGGAGCCGCTTCGCTACCGGAGGAGTGGGAGCGGAGTGGGAGCGGAGTGGGAGCGAGATCCCGTGGGATGGGGCTGAGGGCGGATCCGCGGCCTGGTGGGGCCGCGCTTGGCTCCTGGAGTGCAGCGGCACCCGCAAAGCACGACGGACCCCCAATATCCCCCGCGCCAGGCTCCCGGCCCGTTCCGCCAGCGCCCACCCCAGAACGGGCCAATCAGTGGCGCCGCACCCGGGGAGGGGTGATTGGGCAGAGGAGAGATGCGCGTGCCTCTGCGTCACGCCCGCCGCTATCCCAGAAAAGGGCGGGAAGGCAGTGGCGCCATCTTTGTGAGGGGCTCCTTAAAGCGGCAGCAGCCCCATTCGTCTGGGCAGGAGTGGGGGCATTCACCGGCGTGCCTCATCCTTAAGTCTGGGGAGAAGCCAGCCGTGGAGGAGCGTGGCTGCATCCATTTAATACACTTGTTGGTGTCAGAGGCTGTGCTGTCACCCCGGGAACGGGGTCGCTTTAAGACGAGGGATCGCCTCGCGTGGCGGTGGAGGCGGGGTGGGGTGACGTCACCGCATGACTCTGTTTTTATGAATGAAAAGAATCCGCGGGTGAGTAATCGCGGGGAGTGGGGCTGGAGGCGCCGCCCGACGGCCCGACCTGGCAGCGGCCCCTCAGGGACCAGTGCGACTACCCGGTAAGCGCCGGCGGGGCAGACGGGGAGACCCCGCTGAGGTGGTCCCGCCGCTCACGCCTCCGTCTTCTGCCCCCGCGGAGTGGTCGGGAAGGAGGGTGGCGGGTTTCGGCATCGGCTGGAGGCCGCTCTGTCGTCTCCGGGACCGAGGCAGGGAGGTGGTGGTGTCCGCGATTGGACCGCCGTCTGCGCTTCCCTCCCGAATCCCAACCACCGCCCCGGAGGGAGCCGCCGCCGGTCTCCCCGCTCCCCGGCCCGGATTGCATCAGCTTTCAGCTTTCTCGGCTCCACCTTCCCCACCGCCCCCCTCCAGCCCCTCGCTTCTCCGCGCAGCTCTTTCGGCCTTGTCCTGGGTCCCCTCACCCCGATAGGGCTCCCGTATGGGAGAGGAGGCTCTCCAAGTTAGGCAGAGGCTGCTGGACTGCAGCCTCGGCTGACGGCTTTCTCCCAACCCAGGGACGGGGATTTACCAGCCATTGGCGAGGGGACGGGCGCCGCTTCGGTGTCTTTTTCCCCCTGGGGTGCTGTATCACGGGGCGGCCACTTCTCGTCCCACTACGTCGCGTGGTCACAGCCCCGACCTATGGGCGCTGGATCCTGCAGACACCTGAGCCACGATGCCCTCTCCTGCCGGGGACGATGGCATTGGAGTGGCACCTGCATGGGTGGGATCCCAGCTAGGTGGCTTCTCCGCATTTTCGCGCCGTGGTGCTCCTCTTGCTTTCCTTTCAGCCTCATGTGGATCTTAGCCAGGTTTTGTCCCTGGGAGAAGGACTTGGTCTTCTGGCAGCTGGGGCATTTCAGGTCCCCTGGGCAGAGCAGCATCACGACCACCCCTGCGTGGGATGAAGGAGGACTCGGAGGCCCACCCTGCCCCTGTTGTTATTATTTTAACTCCATATTGCTGTTGTTATTGCTACGTACTTTTTAAAGGAATAGGAGTGAGTCAATTCGCCAGCAGAGGGGGACATGGGCACTGGGCAGGGGACCATCAGGGCCAGTGCCCTCTGGTCTGAGGTGAGGGGCACGGGCTGGCAGTGACCAGCTTTTCTCTCTGCTGTTTGGCAGGGTCAGCATAAGGCAAGAATGGCTGCAGATGGGCTCTCCAGCAAGGCCCTGAAGGTGAGCACCAGTGGGACCTGAGGGTTGCGGGGCAGGGTTCTGGTTTTGGGGGGGGGTTTCAGGTGACCACTTCTTTCTGCACTAGGTGAAGCGAGAGCTGGGAGAGAACACACCGCTGCTGTCAGATGAGGAGCTAATGGGGCTGTCAGTGCGGGAGCTCAACCACCACCTGCGAGGTCTCTCCAAGGAAGAGGTTGCAAGGCTGAAGCAACGTCGGCGGACGCTGAAAAACCGGGGTTACGCGGCCAGCTGCCGGGTGAAGCGTGTCTGCCAGAAGGAAGAGCTGCAGAAGCAGAAGATGGAGTTGGAGTGGGAGGTGGACAAGCTAGCCCGGGAAAATGCTGCCATGCGCCTGGAGCTTGACACCCTCCGTGGCAAGTATGAGGCCCTGCAGGGCTTCGCCCGTACTGTGGCCACCCACGGGCCCTCCACCAAGGTGGCCACCGCCAGCGTCATCACCATCGTCAAGTCTGGTGCCAACCAGGCCGCCTACTCCTAGTGCTGGCCTCCATCCCCTGGGTGGGAACAGACCGCCTGGGGTGTCTTCCCCCATGAGTTGTCACCTATAACCTCCCTGACCCTGATCCTTCCAGATGGGTCCTGCATCCAAAATCTTCTTCCTCTCATCCCTTCACCTCCAGCACCCCCATGTGGGCAGGGCTGCCACAGCGTGGGCGCTGGGATTGGAGGACAGGACCCCAGCAGTGGCCCAAACAGCTCCCTTCCCTCCAACCCAACTCCATCCCCTGCTGCAGCCTCCCTGGCTGGGCACTCCTTGACTTGGGGGGTGCAGGCAGGATAGGGTGACCCCATACAGGCAGCAGCGGGAAGCATTTCATGGCTCCAAGCTGGCAGGAAAACCCTGAGCACCTCTCTTTAAGGAGAGCACAAGACGCCTGAGTGTGTGCCAAGCACTCCAGGAGCACATGCCAGGGAGGGAGGAGAGAGTAAGGGGACAGAATGGATACAGGGAAGAGAGGTATCGGCATTGGCCCCACAACTTGGACCATGGCTAGAGCAGGGTGGGAGGTGGCAACATGACTGGAGTCTTCAGAGGTGGAGATGGCAAAGGAAGGTGGCAGTGGGAGAGAACGTGGCTGCAGATTGGTGCCTGGTAAGGGTGAGTGGGATGGGAAAGCGATGTGAGAGCTTGTGGTGCTGAGGGAGCCCAGAGGTGATAGAACTAGGGATGTGAGCAGGTCAACCCAGGCTGTTGTCCACAAAGGAGAGAAGCAGTGGTGCTGTTTTATCTCTCTGCATCACACACATCCTTCACGCCTCTTCCTGCCTACAGGACACTCAGCCTGGCCAGCTGGGTGGCTCTGAAATGTGGCAGGAAGGAAACAGAGGCAGCTGGAGCAGAGATAAACACTGTTTTGCTCCACATGGGCTGGACCGTACAGCCCCACCAAGCACTCCCTGGCGCCCCACCGCCTACAAAGCCCATGGAAAGATGCTCTGGCCCCCAAGAGCCTGAGCTGCAGAGGCAGAGAGAAAGGTGGATGTACAGGAAGTGGGAAATAGGGTGGAGAGCATCCCTGCTCCTGGGAGTCACCTGGCAAAGAGGTAGTCTCCTTTTGGTTTTCCTCCAGCTTGGACACTGGTGTGTGACAGCTGGCTCTTCATCAGGCTGAAATGCTGGATAAGAGTTAGGCTTGCTAAATACAAGGGGAGGTAATGGGAGGCAGACCTTTCTTGCATCTGCTGCTGTAGATGATTCCCCCCCACTCCTTTCCCCACACTGCTCCTGCCCAAGTTGCCACACCAGCCATCCTTGGCTGCAGCCTCCATCCCCTCCTGGAGAGAGGTGCCTGCCACTTGTGGAGGGGCACTGTGGTTAGCATCCCCCCACCCTGGCTCCTCTTGGGTTTATTTATTGCACGAACATAAGTTATTTTCACGTCCTCTTTGCCATTCCGCCTCTCGGCACAGCCAGGATGTTGGTACAGAGCTGTACTTTATATTTTATATATGCAAATCACATTTTATCTTATATAGAGAAAAAGAAAAAAAAACAAACTTATTTATTTTCTGACTTATGGTATGTGTCCTACCTGACTCCTCTGTATTTTGTAGACTTTACAAATAAAGCAAGGTTTGTTTTTTTTTTTTCCACAGTGAGAGTGTGTTTGGTCATTCTTCAACTCCAAGGTAAAGCTGTGTCCTCAGACCAGGTTTTCCAGCTCACTCTAGCGTTGCTGCAGGGCATGTTCATGAACATGCCTGGGGATAGGGTACAACTTCTTGGGACAAATACAGATTTTTTTTTTTTTATAGTGTTTGGAAGAAAAAGGATCATTCAGCAAACAATGCAGAACATCACCTCCCAAAAGTGCTTGCTTTCAGCAGAGGTTGAGCTCTGCTGACTCACATTTTCCTAGGAATGGATGCTTTCTGCTGGAAAAATTCCCTGCAGGCTGCCCTCTGACCTGGTGCAGGGGGAGAGGCAGGTGCAAACAGGACAGCTCTACCCTAAAACTTCTCTGGGGAGCTCACAGCCTGACTCAGGAACAGCAAGAAGGAAAGCAGGGAGCTGATGTCTGTGGGTGGCAAGGGAAGGAAGTGTGGCAGGTTCCTTACAGGGAAAAGCCACCTTTCCTTGGAGCTGGGGTGGAAGTCACGAGTACGTTTTCTTGAAGCAAGTGGACCAGGTCCCAACCTCACAGGTCTCTGAAGGTTGTTCTGGGTTTCATATTCACGTTTTTTTTTTTACATTCATGGTCCCTCCACCACAGCAAACTGCCCCAGAGCAGAAGAAAACAGCTGCTGCTTGCTGAGGCCTGTCAGAGAAAGCAGGCCCCTTTCCCCCACAGGTGTTTCACACCCATGATCAGGACTGCCATTTATTTCAGGTTTCCAGACAAATACATTTCACTCCTGCCTTGGCCCCATGCCACTGCAGCACTGCTTCTCCATCAGCTCCTTAATACACAGAGGGCACAAAGCTCTCCCCTTCCAAGGACTAGGAAGACAGGACATACTGACGCACAGAGCCTCAGCCTCTGCAGTGATCGAAACTGAAAAAATTCAGTTCAGAGAAGCTAGTCAGACAACAGCACACAGACACAGCTTAAGTACAATCTATATTATCTCTATAATTTTATTTGTCATCATATTTGCTCATTTCTGCAGAGTATAACGTCACAAAGACCAAAATAGAGAGCGGCTTGTTGCTGAGCTCACATCAGTTAAACACGATAGGTACAAAACTAGGTGACTCTGTCTTATTTATCATACATTTTTTCAGTCATTTATATACAAAGAACTACTCTATATGGAAAAATAATAAACAAGTCCCATGGGTATGTTACATGGTAAACAAAAAAGGAGAAGGGAAGCAGGTGAGGGAGAGCAGCTCCAAGGGCCTACTCCTAGAACCAACACATTGGTTGGGGCCCTGGGCTACCATGAGCAGACCTGCAAGACCATAGATGCCTTGGTCTCCTCAGTCTCAAGCTCTGGGTCTTTGATTATTTGTTTCTCTGAGCCAGAACAGATTGAGGGCCAGTCCTTGCTCTGGCACTTGCCTGTCATGAGGGAGAGCAGGAAGTTCAGAGATCATTTGTGTAGTGTTAAAAAAATCTTTATGTATATAAAATTATAATGCATGGCAGCTGGCTGTAGTTTGGGCACTAGTTCTTCACCAGACTTCTTCAAAGGCAGCTAGTGCAAAAAGGTTATACTTGAAACCACAAGATACAGGAAGCTTTGAGAATATCCAGATCCTCTGCACAGCATATATATGCAGCATAGATTTCAAAATAATTTCTATAAAAAAAAGAATCACTTCCCCAAGCCTGGATCACCTTTGAGCTCAACAAGACAACCCCAAAGATTTCAGATCTCAGCCACCCAACACAACAAAGCTTGGGGAAAGTCACCAATTAAGTGACACTGGGACATCATCAAGGCCTGCAAATTCTATGATTCTATGATTAAATGCATGGAAAGGGGAGGAAGGGATCATGTCCCATGCTCCACTTTACTAAGAGAGCGGGGAAGTGTTTAACATAAATACCTCACACTACAGGGACTATTAATCAAAGCGGTGGAAGATGGAAGGAAAGCCCACTCAATCCTCAGCCCTGCTTTCCAGGCAACTTACAGTGTGAGAAAAAGGAGTTTTTACACCAAGCCCACACAAAGCCTGGCTGAGAGCGTCTCCACGTCCATTCAAGCAGCGACAGATTTAGGAGCAGCAGTAACTGCATGACATTGCAGGATGTGTGCAAATGGGGAAACCCAGCAGCAGAGAAGCTGCTGCATCCCCTGACTTCAGCTTCCTCACGAGTCAGCACTGCTGCTCTCACCTGCTTCACCATCCCCCCACACTGAAGAGTATGGAAGAGGACTCTGTCTTTAATTAAGCTTCCCCTTGTAGCAGGGAGCAAATGCACCTCTCTTCAGGCCCTTTTTCCGCCCCCCGCTCATGACCACATGCTTCTGGCAGAGGTGCTGAGGAAATGAGGAGCATTTTGCTCACAGCTGCAAGCACATAGATTAGGATACAAGAGGAAAGGTAAACTCCAGGCAGTAACCAGGCCCCAGTTCTCCCAGCAGAGCAATGTGGGGCAATCTGGAAATGCACAGGTCTGCTGATGGCAGGGTGGGTGGCAAGTGGGAGAAGAACAGAGAAACTACAGCCAAGAACACAGCAGATTGCTCCAACATCTCCTATTTTGCTTCCTGCTTGGGATTAGTGACACCTGAGTGTGCTCACCCCTTCTCCCCTAAACAATTTTAAGCAAGCAAGAGATGTTTCTTGGACCCTAGACAGATCTACAGAGAAATATATATTTTTTTTTCTCTCACTAAATACTTATGGACCAATCCAAACCCAAACAAAACCAAAGGAAAACTTATTTTCCCACTCCCATGGGTGATGGCTCCACCTTTGATAGCACTTCAGCTGCTGCAGGGCCTGTGAAATGTGCAGCAGCAACTGCTGCCTGGGATACCAAGAGGGACAATTTTAACAAGCCACATCATGTCAGGTTTCAAGTCTGCTCCAGTTTGGCCCAAAGTTATGGAAACACAAAGGAGTGTGCAACATCCCTCCCTGAATACTCCAGCCTAAAGGCAAAAACATGTGCAGCCTACAGGGAAAGTGAGTGATGACAAGCATGGGGAGAGCTACCTACAAGCAACCAGGACCTGCTCTGGCAGCTGCCTGGTGCAATCCACACCTTTAAGAGGAGCAACTACGAGAGTAGGGGACAGGAAGCAACAAGAAAAAAAAATGTTTTCCATGTTTACAGCTCTTCCTTTCACAAAGAGGAATGAAAGGGCTCTACAGACTTCCACCATTAACATGGCCAGTCTTAAGTCTTGCTAGCAGGACACAGACACTCCAGGGAGGCTTCTTGCCACAGGAACACAGGAGAGATGGGAAACTTTGACATCTGGTGATGAGAAAACACCACCCTTGTGAGACAGTAACTCCATCCCTGCTGAGCTTCAACAAGCATCAGCTTTGATGGAGAACAGGGAGGGATGCAGAGAGCAGAGGAACAGGAATAAAATTCTGTCCTTTTCCTCCTTGCTAACTCAAGTACTGCACAACCAGGTGCTTATGAGGGTGGGGGTAGATGTTCCTTACTAAGCACTCAAGGCAATGGCTAGAGAGAGACCAATTTCTGATCTGGTCCTCAGGAACACTTATCACTGCATCCTAATCCCATTTCCCAAGGGTCACAGAGATGTTAGTACCAGAGAGCTAGGAGAGAAAACTGTGCCTACATCAACCATTCAGGAAGAGGAATGCAAAGCAGTCAGGTTGTCCAGCTGAGAAAAAAAAAAAATTAAAAAATTTCAGCCACAACTCCAGGCTCAGGCCAGTCACATTCCACACCAAGCTGGGCAGGTGGGGGAAGCCAGAGCCCCAAACCTGGGAGCTTTGTATCAACTAATTCCAGTCAATTGCTGCCTGGATGGAATGGGCTGGAGAATGGAGTCATGGCCATTCCCCCACCTCCACGCTGCTCATCATGTCCATATACACCAAAGCTACTGGAAGTGCCCACTTCTGCAACCTGCACTCTATAGAAGTGATATGACCTGCATGGTTCTGCTTCAATAAATTAAAAGAAAAGAAGGAGGAGAGTAGGAAAACGACAGCCCGTGCTGGCAGCTGTCCCTTCTAGAACTCATCGTCGGAGCTCAGCAGGAGGGTCTTCTCGTTGTCGCGGGCGCCCGAGCAGCTGTGGGAGCGCGAGATAACGTGGCTGCCATTGCGCCAGGGCGGGCCATGCTCCAGCGTTGACTGCTGGGTGTACTGCTGGTAGGCTGGGGAGAAGTTATGGATCGCATCTTGGACGATGTCGTGGGGATTCATGGTCTCCTTGAGGCTGCTGGAGATGCTCTTCATGGGAGCACAGCGACCTGTTGGGGTAAGGTGGGGAGGGATTAAGTGAAGAATACTGCTGCCTTCCCCCACAGGTAAGCAAAATGAGGACCGTGCACTCCTAAGGTCCTGCGGAAGTTACAGACTTCCTTAAGCAGCTGCTGAGGAAATCCCACACAAATAGTGTCACTTTTTAACAGTAGTGCTCCTAAATCCAGGCACTGCTAGCCAAGTGAATCCAAGTCAGCACCAAATGGGTAACATGCCACCAGAACGGGATCCATCCACAGCGACAACCTTCACTACACACTAAATGTGCTGGCTTAGGTATGCAGTGAAGACAGGCAGGTAGAGATGTGCTCCTATAAAGGGTTTCAGGAGACAAAACCCAAGGAAATTCTAAAAATACAGGAGAAAAGGCATTGCCATTCCCACTTAGTGGAAATCAGACTGATGGGTGGTATCAAAATGGCCACAGGAAAGAGATTATAGAAGTGGAAAGCAACACAAAAGGAGGGCAACAGGCAGCATTAAGAGGCAGAACCACTCCATAGGTGTAGGGTGTCATAACGACACTGTGAAAGAAACAGCTCTTGGAGATTGTCCCACCCAAGTGCTAAGCACAGAGGAAGGCTGTGTGTCTTTCCAGGAGCTGCCATTTCTCACAGCTTCTAGTTCCCATTTCCAGTATGGGCTTCTGGCTCTGCTCAGTCCTGGGTATGAACTCCCTGAATGATCAAAGCATGCTGATCATCTGTGGCAATCACAAATGTGAAGGGAGGCTGGGGTGGGACAGCAAACCCTAAATCCTTTAAGAGCCTGTGC
The DNA here is from genome assembly GCA_013399055.1 of Ramphastos sulfuratus. Taxonomy (NCBI): domain Eukaryota; kingdom Metazoa; phylum Chordata; class Aves; order Piciformes; family Ramphastidae; genus Ramphastos; species Ramphastos sulfuratus. The sequence goes on along the minus strand of WBNM01022005.1, from coordinate 49,102 downwards.
AATCCTCTGGAGAGATTCACACAGTCCTGACAGAAAGACTCTAAATCCGGGTTTTATGCCACTGCCCATTGGGGCTGTTTTATAGCTTACGATCCAGAAAACCCTAAAGCTGCTGTGAGGCAATCGAGTAACAGACCTACAAGGAAAGGGGAACCAGGGACAGAGCAGGCAGGTAGGCAGGATGGGAATCGTATGGAACAGCATCCCAGTTAAAAAACAAACAGTGAGGACAAACACACAGAGCATGCTGTACCTACCGTATGGCCCATATGATGGAACAGCTGCATCAGGGACCAGTGGCCAAAGCAAGGGAGAGAGAAAAGGGAGAGAGGAGAGAGAGAGAGAAGAGAGAGAGAGGAAATAACAAGAACTGAACAAGACCCACCACCAAAACATATCCTATTGTACTAGCCAGCAGTTTACTCTTTCATCCACAGATGTAGTATTTCCTAGCTGCAGCCAGTGTCCTGCCAAAACCTTTAGGGGTTGCTGAGATCACCTATGTGAACACAGCTGCTGTTTTCCCACACCTCAGCACAGACTCACCCCACCAGGAAGGAACTCCCTTATTTGGGGAACACTGAATGTACTTGCACAGACTGGACACAACAACCTTTTTTCCCCCCAGAGGTAATGTCCACTTCCCTCTTCCCCAGAACAAGACTCATAGCAGCCCAGAAGTCACGAAGTCATTACAGGAAGATTCTCCTCCTCCAAGCCAAACACATTGCCAAAGTGTAGCCTCGTTCTCATGAGCCAGATTCAAAACAGAACCTGTTTCAGGCCCTGTCCCTCCTGCTTTAGTCTGTTGCACAATCTGGAGCAATGGAGTTCCCCTTTGGGGAGACAGGAAGAAGGACAAACCCATCTGCCAAAAGGGTGCAACTTCTTGCAGCCCTCAGATCTGCAACAAGCTTTCGTGGGTGGCACACTGGGGAACTGAAAAGGGAACGATGCAATTCAGGCAAGGTCTCTGCCCTGCAGTGCCATTGCACAATTAATCTGTTCAGACACCACGGAGGAGGGGATACAATGTTTTTCCAGGCACTCAGGCTGGGAGTTGTACCAGTGCGTTGGTTGCTAGAGGGACCAGTTCCCACCCAGTCTTGTTACCAAACAGAGATGCCACACGCACCGGCATATTTCCTACCTTGGGCATCAAGTCTCTTGTCCACATACACCTTGTATGTGAAGGCGTGGCGCAGGGCGATGGCTGCAAAGAACATCTCCACGCAGATGATGAAGTCCTGATACCCAGCAGCTACAGTGCCCTCACCCACAGACACGTTGGCAGAGTGGATTTTGGGGATGGCACCGCACTTTTCCAAGATGGCCAACAGCATTCCTAAACAAAGCAACGAGCTCATGTAAATGTGCAGAAAATGTGTAAGGAGTGGGAATAGCTGTCTGTGCTGTATTGTCCTAGCTGCAAACCCATCCACAGAGAAGCTGCAGAGAGGGCTAGATACTCCCATCTGTGCTCACCTCAGTGAAAGAAAGGAGTGAGATAAATATGTTCAAGCAAAGAATGTTCAAACACTGGCCCTCTTCTAATCTCAGCTGACACAATCTATGGAACTCACTGCTGCAGGACTTAAGTCCAAAAGAGTAAGCAGCAGTCAGCACTTCTCTGATCCCAGCACTTCCGGTAGCTAGAGTAAAACTTGAAGTAACAGAGCTTTTCCTTTAAGCATAAAGTGGTTTTGACACACCATTGCAAGCAAAATATTTCTCCCTGTCTATAGCTAGATGGCTGAAGAATTCCAGTGAAGGCAGAAAGTGTGTGACCAGATGTCTCAAGATGATAAATTAGACAGCTTATTAGTTTGTCTGTAGACAGAGAGGATGGGCCATACTCCAACTGCCCAAATTCCACCTAAGTTCCTACTCAATTAGTCTTTGAAGTACAACTCAGTAAACTTAAGTAGGGCACTGAACAGGGATAATGCTTAGAACCAATTAGTAACAAGCACTAAGCTGAGGTGGAATTTCAGCTTTCTGAATGTGCCTCTGCATCATGTGCACGTTCTCTGGACGTCCTGATCAGTGGTGCTTCTGTGCAGCACATGCTTGCTGCTTCACATGAATCACAGACACACCATTAACATCTTATTTATAGAACATTAATTAAAAAAGAGTGGTAACATTTTTTAGATGTGCCTCTTTAATCAATAAAATGGCAGGATGCAGATAAAATGTTGGCAGCTTGTGCTTTATGATTGTTCCAAGAAACACACTCTTCATCCAAACAGATGATTTTGCCAGGGAGATGCGTGTGCACATGCACACAAACAGAGAGATAATGAGGATACAGAAGCACAGAAATAGAGATGAAAACGAGCAAAACGGGTTTCCCAGAGAAAAGCAGTGATAGATTATAAACCAAATACAGCAAAAATAACACAAAAAGACATTCTGGATATTAATCAGCATCTGCTCTATCAACTCTTGTGTCTGAGACCCTGCACAGAGCTCTTTGCACCTACCAAGGGAAGGGAAAAGCATCTTACCTTGCCAGAAGGACAGGAAGATTACAGACTTCACCATGAAGAACTTGAGGACTGGGCTGTAAGGACTGAGCAGCTCACGTGTGGCGAAGTAGAAAAGGAAGAGGGCATAGAGTGCCAGGCTGACAGAGATGTTGTAAATGATCGTCACGTAGAGGTAGCCGCTGGTTACACTGCGAAGAGAAGAGACACAAATCCCTGAGATTTCAGCAAGATGTTTTCCCCTGCTGTTGTCACTGGGGAGTTCTAAGACTCCATTTCCTTCCTGCCTCCCTGTCCTATTTCCTCCCCACAAACCGAGGTAGAGAAAACCTGAAACCAACAGGCTTATCACTGCCCTCTTCTCCCATGCACATTCAGCCTGTGTTGTCTCCTGTCTTTTCCCACAGCCCAGTACAGACATGGACCATAAGCACAGTTGGACAGAGAAGGGGCAGCTGAGGCTTGTATGCTAGGAAAATGAACTTACTCAAAGTCACCATCCTGGTACTTGCCATAGGCCTGAAGGATGACTGTGCTGATCGCCATCAGGGGCTTCACCACACAGAACTGCAGGGTAGCCTAGAGGAAAAAGGGAGGCAGAATGAGAAGACAGGATGTCCAAGAGGCCAAGTTCCCAAATCAGCACAATGACAGTATCTGCACTGGCACAGTGCAGCAATGCAATACAATCCAGCCCCATAAAGACTTGGACCCCGCTGCTTGCTAATTATTTGTGCTTGAGGACTTCAGCACCCAACAGAAGACAGAACATTCAGAAGAAGTATCTGTGCCATCTACTTGTCCAGGACAGGAGGAAAAACCTCTCTGTAGGTTGGTCCTTAGACCCTGCTCACTTGCTCTCTTCCAGAGCTGTCTTTCATAGGCTGTGCTGCATCACATTTATGCCTGAGGGGGAAAAAAAAAAAAAAAAAAAAATACCAACCTACAGTGTGCTATGGCATGGACACAGCAAGTTCAATGAAGGGATACCAGGAAAGGGAAGAAAACTCAAATCCATTGCTGCTACAAAGCTAGGCAAGGTGGTCCCCTGGAGAGGAGGGGAATCTGGCTTTCTGAGGAGAAACTCTGCCAACTGCCATCATGCTAAGGCATTTGATATACACAGCAATGCATGTTGCCAGACAAAGTAAGAGCTATTCAGTTGTCACCCATATGGCCTTTACTGAATCTCCCCAGGGCTTCACAGAACTTGAGATGAGCTTGATCCATTATGCCAGTATAAATCACTGCTCCTATTGGGACTGCTCCTATTGTGCTTCATCATGCTGGAAACATTGAACTTCAAGGTCCTAAGATGGCAGAGGTTTGTGACCCTAAAAAAGTCACTCACATCTCCCTGAAGCAGCCTGGAAGAGTCTGGGCAGGTGTTGACCTGTGCACATGTGGGGAGGGCTGCGCGTGGAAAGAAGTCAAAACCAAAGCAGGAATAACTGCTTTGGATACGATGCAATTTGTTAGTGGTCATAAGACTTCAAGAAGATTAAAAACCCCAGCACATGCCAGTTAGTGAGTCACTGTAAATATGTGAACTGGAAAAGGTCAAGCTAATTCGTAAACAACTCTGTCCCCTGAGCTTCCCTTCCTTCCAATCTGGGGATGTTTTAACCATTTCCTCACAATCCAAACCGCTAGGTCCTATTTTTAGTTGCTTCCCTAGAAGATGCTACAGCACACAGGAAGCACATGGATGGTGTGTGACCCATCTGTGAGGGTCACCACACAGATCCAGCAAAGAATCTTTATCAAGACATCTTCAAGGAAATAAGCTTCCCAGATTTTACACCACAGCCACCAGCATACGACCTGGCTGCTGAAAGGCTGCAGGCAACCTAAGCAGACTGACCCACAGCAAACATCTGCATGAGAACAGCCTGGGGTGGGAGACTGAAGATGGAATGGTTATAGCACATGGATCCCTTCAAGATGAAAAGGGTGGGAAAGAGCAAAAAATGGCCATGTAGCGGTGGGAGGCAAAAGGAGTGCTGGAGACGCTGAGAACAGGGATAACATGGGCAAGATACTCCTTCCAGCACATTCTTCTTCCTGATTATCACAATAATGGATACTGAGCAGAGCAGCACTGAGATGTGCTCTGTTGCCCTTTCACACCAGCCTTCCCAGGAATTTGCCTTGAAAGGTCTTGCTCAGCAATCCTAGAAGTCTGGAAGCACAAGAAAGCAAGTCCTGGTGTCAAACACTTCTCACTAAGTTAACATTTATCTCGAGCCAAGAAGGGTGGCAGTATTTAAACATCCCTCTCTTACAGGTTCCACAGCAGATTTAGTTTACAAAATGCAAGCCTGACTAGAAGAACTGCTGCTAGATAGTAGCAACATCCACCTAAGCCAGATTTACCAAATGAGCTGAGGATCTGCAGAAGCCAGTAAAATGACCCACTCACCCCATCCCCTCAAAAAAAAAAAAAAAAAAAAAAAAAAA